>OMOT01039068.1:0-10400 GCA_900312575.1 Acanthochaenus luetkenii
TCAGCTAAGAACAGGATTTAAGAACACGAAAGAGTCTTAAATCAGCCAGACTGGAGTGCGCCATGTTCTTAAGGGATGAATTAGTGAGAAATCATGTGTTCACATCAATTCTACAGACATCCTCGATTTAAATCATGTGATATAATAATAATAATAATTTATCCTTTATTGTCACACACATGCACAGAGCACCGCACACACTTAGTGAAATTATTCTCTGCATTTAACCCATCACGGATCCCCCCCGGATACACACAAGTAATTGCACAACACACACATGCTAGGGGGGCCCGGAGCAGAGGGCTGCCATTATGGCGCCCGGGGAGCAGGTGTCTTTGGGGTTAGGTGTCTTGCTCAAGGACACTACGACAGATTTATCCCCGGGAGGAGCTGGACTCGAACCGCCGACCTTGCGGTTGCGGGACGGGAGCTCTACCTCCTGAGCTACTGCCGCCCCCATATAGCACTGTCTTATGTTTAAGAATTGCATATTTGGCCAGTGTTGTCATACAATATCAGTTTAATTCCTTTCCCATCTTTATCAACTTCTTATTTTACTCTATTTCCACCACTTTTTATATCTAAAGTGGCAAATCTTTCTTAATTCCTGCATTAACAAGCCCACTGGAAGAGAGCTTGCAAACATTGAGACACATTAATTATTTTAAAGTCAACATATGTCAAGGACACCAATCCAGGGTTTATTTTATTTTGAATATCAGCATCAGATTTGAAATACTGTGCATGTTGTGCTTTTATTTCATTTTAAAGTATGCAGAATAATCCATATCCCCTGCCCAGTCCACTGTGATGGTAAGTAAAAAATAGGTCAGAGGTCACCAACATTGCTAGCATTAGATTCCCCGGCAATGCTAGTGTAACCCCATTGTTAACGTATACCATACCTTTCCGTTAGTCATATGTAGCCACATCAGTGAAGAGAAAGAAATGTGAGGCATAGAAAAGAGGTGAAGAGGAACTTGTTTCCAACACAAAGAACACAGAGACACCAGGGTTATCTGATGCATCTGAAGCACAGTGGTGGTGTTTGGATATTATCTGTGGGTTTGTTGTCTTTTTTCATGCCATCCCTGAAAGTACAATGAAGTCCTTTTATTCCTACAGATGTGAGAAGGACACTGAAGAAAGTAAACCTTAAGCTTAGAGCTCCTAGGGTAAACCAAAGCTTATTTTTTATACTTTTTCCTAACAAGTCTGTCAACCAATCCCATTGAAATAGAATAACCCTTTTAAAAGCTTTGTTTCATGTATTTTGTCTTTTTTTTATGTATTATTTGTTACCTTGTTTGCGCCACATGATTTCTTCAGTACTACTTATGGAGTATTTTACAATAAAAGAAAAAAGGATTTGGGGGGTGTAGCTGTTGGGGTTTCAAGAAATCATTGATTGATTTGGGGGATAGACAAACAGCGTAGTACTAGTTGCAGACTTGGAATGTCTTGAGCAAAGCCATTTATTTAGAATCAATGGCTCTGGTGTTGGGTATAAACTGCTCCTTGTTTCCATGGTTACAACAGTACCTTGGCGTACATGGGCCTCCCATTTAGTGCTCTGTATTGTACATAGTAGTCAGTAAGTTAGTGTTATATTACGTTAGCGTGTGTATGTGTGTGTTCATTCCAGTAGTCAGTTATCTGTTGGTGCAAACAAGGTAACAGGGCCTGGAGGCATGCTCTTCCTGAAAGCCTCTTCTCATCTCTCACACACACGCTCGCTGTTGGGTTCTAACCTGTGACCCTGCTAGCTACCTCGCAACCCCTCACCCCGCCTCAGAAAGTTCCAGCTTTCCTTGATCTTTATCCAGTGCCCTTGTTCAAATAATATACAATATACATCCTTATATACACTGCTGCAGTCGTCGCTGATATAAATATGATAAGACTAGCAACTGTGTTGTTTCCGTCTTATCACTCTCCCCCATCCTACCGTATCATCAGTGATAAGATTTAAGGATGTATTTTCAGAAGTATTTGAACAGGCCCAAACTACAATGTTGCTCCCACTCTGCAAATTGTTTGAAAAAATAACAATCTTTTGACATGAGCAGTTTATTGAAAGTACAGTTTCACAAGTCCTGTTATGTTCTTCTTGGGATTTGGGTTAACATTTTTCTCAGATCTAAAATGACCAACCAGGGCATGTAGTGTTTTTAGGGCATGTCCAAATGCATGTCCGAATTCCACATCTGAAGAAGGCTGTTTTTGTAGTGTTGTCTGGAATAAGAGTCTGTCGTTTTTGGACGTGTGTTGTAGATTTACATAGCCACCAAATATAGACTAACTGATGCTAGTTTTAAAATGACGTTCAGGTCCAATAGGATAGAGGATCAGCTGACTTGTCTGCAGTGCCTGGAATTGCAGAACTACAAATGTCCTATTTCTGTAGTATAAAACTGTAGAAAATAATGTTCAAGACAATTAAACAGTCAATTAAATCAGTCTACATTTCAAAATGTAACTTCAAAAGGAGCTCAGTCAGTAGGCACTCTTCAGAAGCTTTTAGTTAGAGTTTGATTATTACTATATCCTTGCTCCTCTCCTTTCTTCTTCTCTCCTCCTCATCTCTGTTAATGTGGAAATGCAAAGGTGGAAGAAATGTGCTTTCATGTTCCAAATTACTTCACTGCTGATTAAGAGGAGATTAAAGATATTAAACAATCTAAGCTTGTGAAGATGTTAGATCAGACTCTAACCTCCTCTGACTCCGGCTTCCTTTATCAATCCTTTCACCTCATTGCTATCGCCAGGAGCTAACCACTGTACAAGTGTTCATGCATGCAGACACACACCCACACACTATGCAAATTGCATTAAATTACATTACATTACATGCTATGCAAATAACCGCACACAATGACCACCAAAGTGATTCATAAGTTATGTTTACATCCAAATGTCAAGCGAATTAGGAACGTAGAACATAGCTACCTCAGAAAACATGAATGGAATGGAAAGAGTCTTTCAAGATCTGATCAGTACAGGACAAGTTACTGTTCTTTCATGTCAGCTAACGTTGGCCATATTTCATGCCGTTCAAAGACAAAAAATAAAGTTAATGCAGTTTGGTGTTATCAATCTACTGCTGTTGTTGCTACGTGAAATCTTTATCGCCGTGGTGGGATATATCTGGGATGACTCCAGAAACAACTAAAATCATTTTCTGCAAACTTTTTAAAAAATGTCTATAATACTAATATTTGGATGGAAATCGAGCTGTAGATTAGTTATTATTGGATCAACTTGGTTATTCATGGAAAGCAAATGTGCCATATGTTTTTGAGGAACAAAACTTCATGAAAGTCTAACCAAAAGTCAATAATTTGTTGTTCCACCAGAATGCATTATAAAAGGTTTATAAGCGTGATTTACACTCCCTTCTTTTACCAGCATCTTACCATAATTAACATCTGTTAGCAAGAATATTTCGATTTGAAAATCTCACTCATGCCTATAGCTAAAGATCATACATTGTTTTTGTTGACCTAAAGTGAAATGTAGTCAAAGTTAGAATATGACCATTTTAAAATGCTGCCATCAATCGCTGATCTGTACCACTAAATATATTATCTTTGACATCATCATGATCCCTGAGATGGCAAAGGAGAGCATGATGTCAGATGCAGTACATCATGTAACACAATGTTCTGATTGGTCTCAATCACTACAACCCATCCTGACCTTATGCAATCAAATCACTCCCACCCTCTCCATCCTGACAATTCATTGCCCTCGGCTGAGTAAAATAATAGAACAGAGCAAAACGTATCATCATGCACGCCATTATTTTCTCTCTCTCCCTCTGTGTTTGTATCTCCTCACCCACTCAAGCATTTCACGTACAGCAGAAGCATCCTAACACTCTTCACTGTAATGTTACTCCATCACTTTGTATCCCCATCCACTGTCTGTCCCATTTAAACTCCTTTAAAACCACACATGCTACTACTGTATGTCTCATTCTTATCCACCATGTTCACATGCTATGAATCATAGCTTTGGCTGGTCTAGAAACCTGTGGCTCTCATTTGATTTAAGTCATGCTCTTTGGTTTCCTGTTCTTTTCTGTTTCATTTGCATAACTTTCTGTTCTGTTTTGTTTTGTTTTTCAGTGATTGTGTTGAGGATGGCTATGGTCCCTGACTCTCTTGCTTATTGGACACTGTAGGTTTCTTAAACTGCCCTAAAACAAAATAAAAATCTGCTACTAATTGTATGTCTTGATGAGAAAATTGCTCAAGAGACACACCATCCCTGACCTAATTAATTAGTGACACACTTATGCGTCATACATACAGTATATAAATGTATCTTTTCCCACAAGAATAGTTTTTCTTCAGGTCCAAGTAATTTTGCTATGAGTCATAAAACAACCACAAAGGTCAAGGGACATTTGCCCTAATTTATTTGTCATTTTTGTTTATTTTATTTGTTTCATTTTTTCATTTTTTTACTGTGCAGTGTTTGATATGTGAATAGTGTGCTCATTTCTCTCTCATGTGGCCCCTGGTCAGACCTGCCAGTGCTGAAGCCTACTCTGCTGTCATTGTCATGTCAACACATCCAAAACACACACTCGCACGCATGCAGACATGTGCGCGCACACACACACACACACACATGCATACAAGAAAGAAAGCAGAGTTGGCTGACGCAGAATACAAGTCTGGTTAGCAGGCTGCGTCTCATGGAGTGATGCTAACATTCTCTCCCATTGCTCTCTCTCTGCTCACCTTGCATGCTCCGCCCTGCTGCTCTGATCTGATTGGTCTAGAACTGACAATGCGCCCAGGAGGGCAGGACGACTGTGTAAGTGCGCATGGAGCTCATCTCATATCCGCCGGCTCGGCTCCCCTTGATTTGATAATTTTTCCCTGCCTAGCCACCTACGTTCCATCATACTCCTTAGTCCAGATCACACCCATATCAAAAGTCCCAAAGACATACAGTGTATGCAAAACATTTGTCACACCTACACATGACACACACAGACATGCATGAATGAAACAGACAACTCATGTGGCACCAACTCCTACCACCTCTCCTTTCCCCTTCTCCCTGCCTGCAACCTAGACAAAACTCTCATGTTACCCCTAATCTGTAGTCCATCCCTCTTCACCTTTCTGACTGTCCTTTCCTCCATCAGATCCGTAGACTATTGGCTAATCGGCCACTTTTAGACCGTTGCACAAATTAATGCTCCTGTCATTTTCAATACAGGGTCAGGTGTAAGAGGGGAGATAAAATAGCTTATACTGGTTCTATGAAAGTAACCCAAGTTCCCACTCTAGCAGAATTATTGCTAGTTTGTATTAGTATGATTCTTCCTCCTATGCTGCAAATGGTGAGATTGGGTTGGTTGGTCACTATGAGAGTTACATAGAGTGGTTACTGTACTTTCAAAGGTAAATAAGCATTATTGTGGTGAAATGAAGTTGAGCTTCGGGAACTAATGCTGTACCGTATGCCCTCACATGCTCTTTAACTGCAGCGTAAAGTCTACTTAGTACACAATTTGTCTAAATGTGTATGTATGTGTGTATGAGAGTGCTTGTGTGCATATTCATACTGTAAATGTTAGTGTTGATTAAAATTAACTGTTTTTTCAGGTTAGCACTCTGTGTTTGCAGCGTACGACACAATACCTGTAATGCTGTTTAATGTCATAATTCGTAGAGCGTGGTGTCATTTGACTATTTAGGAGTCACAGTAATCACTTAATGGAAGCATGTGCCTTAACACGAAATACAGGTTTTCATAAGAGAATTTAGAGGAAGTAGACCTTCATTGAGTTTTGGATTCTTCATGGAGTTTACAATGGCCGTCAGTGAAAGTGGGGTTTTGGTATACTCAAATGTTGTGTAGTTAATGTATGGCGTGACGTAAATAAATTTAAGTCCAAGCTTAAGATTCATGATTGAATACTGTAAAGATAATTTATGAGACATTTTAATCCAAAGCGGCACATAATCTAATTTGATGTTGCGGTGACGTGAGACTAGCTTGGTCTTTCTAACGGTCATTAACCTCTGGCCTACACTAACTGACTACTTTAGAAGAACTCACAGCCGTTTGTACATGAAACTCTCTTCTGCTAATAACCCTGCGCTTTTATTTTCTCCTCCTCCTCTTCTTACTTACAATTTACTTGCTTTCACTTTATATATTTTGTCCACCTTTCCTTCCTCTGCCTACATTCCTCAAACACGTTGTTTGTCTCTCTATCCTTTTCCACCAGACTTTTCAGCAGCCTAGGAGAGCTGCATACCATTTCTCAGAGAAGTTATGGCACCACCTTTACCATCCGCCCAGGCAGCCGTTACCCTGTCACGCGACGCACTCCCAGCCCAGGTCCAGGCTCACCTGATCGGGGTGATCCTCTTGGACGACTCACAGGCTTCGGCCTACCGACTTCCCCGACTACGCCGCCACACACCATCCTCAAGTCCTCCAGCCTCAGCCTGCCCCACGAGCCCAAAGAGGTCCGCTTCGTAATGAGGAGCTCCAGTGCCCGTTCCCGCTCCCCATCCCCTTCTCCCTCCCACTCCCCTGGGCTGGGGTCACCGCTCCTGGCACTCAGGCCCTTCCACCAGAAACCCCTCCACCTCTGGAACAAGTATGACGTCGGAGACTGGCTGGAGAGCATCAATCTGGGGGAGCACAGAGCAGGCTTTCAGGAGCACGAGATCGAAGGCTCTCACCTCCCAGCTCTAACCAAGGACGACTTTGCAGAGTTGGGAGTGACACGAGTTGGACACCGCATGAACATTGAACGAGCACTAAAACAGCTGCTGGAGAGCTGACCCCTGCCCCGAGACTCTGCAAAAGATGGAGAGAAGGATGACGATAGAAATGGGAGAGATATAGAGAGTTGATGAAAACGGGAAAAAGAGAGAGAGACCACTCCTCTTTTACTCTGGCTCAAATTTTTATGTTTTGCATTGCAAATGTTTACCTTTTGGTCCTTAGCGAAACATTATGTTCTCGTTCTGCATTAATACCCTGCACTTAGCACTGCACTGAATTTTGGGAGGAGGAGCCAATATGTACCTCCCCCTCTCCCCTGCCCTTATTCTCTGCCCACCTCATTGCCTGCAGCCAATCAGATCAGACCTCCGAATGGGTTCTGGTCTTTCTTTGCAGAGGAGAATCGCATGAATTCCAATTAGAACGTTTGATTTGTGAAAGCTTCTGTTGTCCCCTTCGTGACACCCACACATTCTCCCACAGAGCTTCCCTCCTCTCCTCTCCTCTCTACCTCTGTCCCTCCATCTGTCGGGCCTCTGAAAGCCTTTTACAGTTTGAGTAAAGGAGGAGGAGGAAGGATCTCATTCCAAACAGAAAGCTCAGTTGCCTTTCGAAATATTTCTACAGAAATCAAAAATGATGAATACTGGACTATGGACAAAGCGCTGACACAGCTCTGACAAGGTGCGTCTTCTCTCTACCTGCTGTTGTTTTTAAACCGAAGACTTTTGAGCCCAGAGGTGGAGCTCCACAAAGTAGACCACGGGAGAAATCCCCTCCGCCTTGGAACCCAGACTGTGCTATCTATTATATTTGGAGATATATATTGTTTAACCAACACTCGTGGCTTTTTTTCATAATCAAACCGTTTGTTTTTGGTTTTCCAAAGGGAATATTATATATAGATATAATATATATATGTATCTAAATAGCTTTGAGAAGAAAATACACAATGTTGCAAAGAGGGGGGGAAAAAACACTGGTTTTTAGTATAGAGGGCAGAGAGAAAT
Organism: Acanthochaenus luetkenii; assembly: GCA_900312575.1. Lineage (NCBI taxonomy): Eukaryota > Metazoa > Chordata > Actinopteri > Beryciformes > Stephanoberycidae > Acanthochaenus > Acanthochaenus luetkenii. Next base: position 7,776 of record OMOT01039068.1, read on the forward strand.
CTTTAAATTTATTCCACCAATAATTTACTCATTTCTACCAATTATATACATATATATTTGAAAGAAAAACGTATATAGACATATGAAAATGAATTTTTTGTCATAAAGTATATAACTTTACTAGAACAATACATGGTATATGATGAACTTTCCTTATGGTAAGCCTTTCCTGAACAGTAGCATGACAAGTTGCATCATGTCTTGGAAAGAGAGTTTGTTGTTTGTTGTTATTTTCTGACGGTCTTCCTTCTTACTTAAGGGCAATGTGAGGCCAAGACCCCAGTTGAACCTCATCCCTATTGCCTCGGCTACAGATCTCTGCAATGTGGTTCCGTCTCTCCTTTGCTGCTTTTCATCCACGACAACCTTTAAGGACCACCCAGTAAGACGGTTCATTGGTAAAGAACGCTCTCCATCTTAACCCTGTTTATCACTCAGGAATGGAAGTTTGGGGCGCTAGCATGGAGAGGTCGTCGTCTGTTGTTGTAATACTATCCATTCAGATTCTGGCCTGTGAGAACAATTTAACACTACCACAGTCTGAAAAACACTGGCTACCCCTGATTATGCTTCTCAGACGAGACTGTACACGGTCTGGTGTAGTGAAGGAAGGGGGTCAGGACAAGACAACTATTAGGATGTTTCTCATCACCAGTAGAGAAGAAAGGATCACGGTACCTAATGATTGCATAAAGATTTCTATTGTAAGATTTCCCGACAGAAGAACAGTACTAATAAGTTCCTAGTGTGTAAACATGGCCAAATAAAGGATAGCTGAGACTTTTCTAATTAGCAAATGTTTATTTTCTTTCCCCTGAAATGTAGCCTGTACACAGACTATAACCGACAAAAACACATTTTGGAAATGGCATTGCAGGAAATCTGTAGTTTAGTAGGCTCTGGGGACGGGATAGCCTGTGTAAGGTCTTAACAATACAAAATCTACAATTGTATTCACTCGAGTAGCCCCTGCTGGCAGTGAGAAACAGTGAGTTTTATTCATGCAACAAAAAGCATCAGATCCGTAGCCTTTCTCTGAGAGAAGGCCAGGTACAAACCCTCACCACAAAACACCTCTGTACATCAGCAGCATCCAAGTCAGTTTCACTTGGCGAGAAGTTGCGCATCTTTCTAGAATAGCTTTCTGTTCATTTCTTTTCTAGCAGTTTGGAAAAGCGGGTGGAAAATATAACGTCGTATCCGGGTTGTAGGAATAGCACTCACTGCCTCACTGTGACCTCACTGATTATTTTACTTCTGACTCCAGTGTTATGTCCTCGGACTCATTTTGGGCTTTTTGTGTTTATTGTTATTTCTTTTCTTTTCTTTTCTTCTGTTTCTCATTTGTTACCCTCTGACACTGTGGGTAGATTTTGTAGCTTGTGGAATATGATACTTTAATCTGTCACTCGTTTGAATTTTAGAGTGAACATTAAGAGACAGAAGGAGAAAAAATCCTGTCCATTCAATACACTTACACTTGTAAATATGAACAAACTACAAATATTTGCTTTTTTTATATTAACCACAAGCAATGTATATATGATAGATTTCATATAAATTTTTGAAAAACAAAAAATATAGATCTATATATGAATGTTTGGCATATATGCATAGTTAACCACCTGTGGAAAAGGTGAGCAGATTTTATTCTTTCTATGAACTCTTGAACTTTTGAACTCTGAACTCTGAACTAGGGGATTTGCACAAAACAAGGTGCTAGCATAAAAGCCACCCATCATCCAAGCGCACGCATGCATCTGGATTCCCTGAATCTCTGTATGGTCGTTCCTCTTTGTGTGTATGACTGTATGTGTGTGCATGTGTGCTAATGTTTGTTTCCATTGTGTGTGTGTGTGTGTGTGTGTGTGTGTGTGTGTGTGTGTGTTTGAGTGAGAGAGTGCCGGTGTGACAGTGAGAGAGTGTGTGGTTGACTGTTGGGGTTTACGTCTTTGGAGTTAGTCCACTATAGCCTTACTGTATTACCATCAGAGATTCCCGGCAGTGGCTGTGTCACACAAACACACAATACATACACACACACACAAATGGAGAAAAAAATTCACTCATCAACTCCAGAGTGGACCTCATTGTTCTGCATTTTTTATGTTCTACTTAGTGAACTACTCTATCCAAGAGATGGAGACGGAGAGAGATAGAATAATGTGGCATTGAGAGAGAACATTGTCGTATTTTGTATTGCAAGACAACTATGACTCACCCTGTAACTGTGTAGGTACAGCTTATGCAGCGTCACTGTTTTGCACACCCATTCCCAGATTGAATTTGCGCTCCTTACCCTCCACTCTATCTGGCTGCACTCCTTTTTCCTTTTTCAGACCTTCAGTTTCTGAGTTTTGGATTTGAGGTGATTTGATGAGAAATGAGCAAAACAAAGGAAAAATGTGCCAAAAAAGTATAACTTCACTGTAAACTGTGTATTTTCCTTTGCTTTAGGACGACCTTAGTTACAGCATTCTTGAGCTGTTAGACTCAATAATATGGTGCCATCTCCTGGAAATCTTGAGACCTACAGACATTTGTTCGATCCTCCACTGTATACACAGCACCATTTCAGGTGGGAATACAGTCATTTTTATGTTTTGTAAAGGGACAGGCTATATA
>OMOT01039071.1:0-15864 GCA_900312575.1 Acanthochaenus luetkenii
TCCGGGTGCTCCGGTTTCCTCCCACAGTCAAAAACACATGCAAATATATGTTTGTGTGTAGTGTGGTGCATGGTGTGATGGGCGGCAGTAGCTCAGGAGGCAGAGTTCCCGCCCCGCAACTGTATGGTCGGTGGTTCGAGTCCAGCTCCTCCCGGGGAAATAAAATCTGTCGTAGTGTCCCTGAGCAAGACACCTAACCCCAAATTGCTCCCGTTGAGCAGGTTGGTACCTTGCATGGCTGCCTCCGCCAACGGTATGACATGTAAGTCGCTTTGGATAAAAGCGTCTCCTAAATGCTGTAATGTAATGTAATGTGTTCACTGCTGGATACAAATTAAGACCGGCTAATTTTGTGGAGGGCTGAGAGGATGAAAAGAACACAGGAGTCTCCTCATTGAGCTGTGAGAGTCGAGGACATCGGACTCCGCTCGCTATCAGGAAACTGCCCGGTTCCGCTCAATATGTTCGGCTGTGACACAGCAGCGTTCCCAAAGGAACACTGAGTTCTTCTGAGAACTCGGCTCAATAGTTAATTACTGACCATTCTTTCAATAACAATAGACAGCAACCACAGGCTTTTAATTGTTGGGTTTTTAGGGGAACTGTTTGGGTGAGAGGCTCATTATGCGTGGGTGAGCACTGGATTTCAGGATACAGGTTTGGAGTGGAAGTATAAAAATAGCTCACCTTTTACAGAGCAAAGTGTAGCAATTAATTTTAATGTCATTTGAATTGTACTTTATTGTCACACACATGCACAGAGCACCGCACACATAGTGAAATTATCGATCTGCATTTAACCCATCACGGATAAGACTTCAATTTGAAGGAAAACTCTCCCTAACAATCATTTGAACAGCTACTGGTGATGTACTTCCCGGGTCCATTTAGTAGTTTAGTGTATTTTTCTTCTTCTCTGGATAACTGTCCAATCGTAGACGACATCACGTCATGTCCAGATATTTCCAGCAGCTACAATGAAGTTAAATATTAGAAAATGTTTCCGCGATCTAAAACATCAACGGTAAAGGTTCTGGTGTCAGTCCCTCAGAATCAAAGAGTGAGGGCTTCTTTCTAGAGCCGCCATTTTGCACCAACGTTCAACAGTAGAGGAGATAGACCAGAATGCAATGCAGCCACCAGACAGGTGGGGATTTCAGTAAGGGGCGACACACTTGCCCTTAGAGTGTCACTATCATTATCTCTCTCTCCTCTTACATGTAAAACACACAGCTGAAAAATACGAGTTCACGCCTCTTCTCTGGGGGTTGTTGAAAGGCATTCTGGGAAAACATGAACTGAAGTAGAAGCACACGAGGCAGGTTCTGTTAAAGTGGGCTCACCGAAAAGGTAAATTACAACACTCTGAATGTGTTGAACATCACAGACTGATGAGGATCTCAAGGTGGAGTTTCCTTTAACTAAGAAGCTCAGCTATGGAGAGAGAGTGTAATGTAACTCCTCTCTCCTTCTCTCCCCTCCAGAGCTGACGAAGTACAAGGGACGGCAGTAGATCAGGAGGTAGAGTTCCCGCCCAGCAACCGCAAGGTTGAAGGTTCGAGTCCAGCTCCTCCCAGGGAAAAATAATCTGTCATAGTGTCCTTGAGCAAGACACCTAACCCCAAATTGCTCCCGTTGAGCAGGTTGGCTCCTTACAGCAGAGCCCAACATCAACTTGTTGGTTCACCTGCCAAGAATGCCTTTTACCGCATTGTGCAGAGTCAGGTACTGTGTGTTAATTTCAGAGTCGCTCACTCACTTCTATAATGGATCAAGTTTTACAGTCATTTTATTATTATTTCGTTTCCTCCAAAATGATAAAACTGACATATTTCCCCACAGTGTGCGCTCCCCCCAATTCAGCAAAACCCTCAATATGGCATTATACTCCAATCAAATGGACCAAGATAAAAAAAACAGCATTTCAATTCTAAATGATCCACCACTCTGAGCTCATACACATTATAATGCAGCAAGGCTCTAGTGTTGTGTGGGATTATAAGTAATCTCTGGATCTTCCTGGAGTCATTCTCAATATGATCTAATGTCCCCTCCTGCCTCGTGGGAAGTACTGGAACAGGATTCATGGGGTCGTTTCTGTCCCACTAGTATTTTTGGTCTGCTCGATGGCTCACCCGGCCTCTTCTTTGTGCCATTTCTTTCAAGTCAGTATGCTAGACAATTCTTCCGTATCATCCATCACTTTGTAATGATCAGAGAGGAGTTTCATGCCCAAACAGAGCGCTGCTGTCCTTCAGTAATTCAGCTGGACGTAACCGGAGACAACTGGAATCAGCGGGCCGAGGACGGTCCCGTTGATCAAATCAGTTATTCCTGCGGTGGGATCGGTGTTGCAGATCTGCTGTCAGTTTGGCCTTTCAAGTCATTATGAATCCCATCATGAATGGTCAAGGGCAGCTGGTCAGTGATCCTCCATCAGCTCTCCTACACTGAGAAACTGGAAATGAGACAGGATTGTTTAACGTCTGCAAATACAGGCTGGAGAGGCTCCGCTCCAAACCAGAGAGAGACGCCGTGATGTGGAACAGGCTGGAAACTGGACAAACTGGGGGGAGCAGCGAGCTCTCTGGGAAAATTAATGAAATGTGTTTATTCAGCAGTCACAATGAAGGTGTTTCAGCTTTATAGCCTTCATCAGCACGGTGCAGGATGGAGAGAGACCACCCTATAGCCAGATGGTCCAAGGTTTGATCCCCGCAAAAGCCAATGTTTTGTGCATCAACAGCCTCATTCCCTCCCGCGAGACACTGAAGCTGCATGTACATGAACAGATTCGGATCATTCGATTTAACATCTGCCATGCTGCAGGGAGATTCTGGTGTGGGATAAAAAGATGCGACTGACGGGTCAGACATGGGAAAGTTCAGAAATCTTCCCAGATCAGTCTGATCATTCCAGGAGTTATCTTGTGATGAAGTGTTGTCATTTACTTTTCTGGTGAACCCACTTTCCCTCAACCTGCATCGTCTACTTCTACTGCAGTTAGAACTGCATTCCCAGAATGCCTTTCCACAACCCCCAGAGAAGTGGCATGAACTTGTATTCAGTTGTACGTGACCGGAGTGAAGTTAGCTTGATATTGGAGACTCGTTTTTCCAACTTCTAATTACTGGAATATGAGGAACAATTTATAACCTTTTTTCTATATTTGAGACAATGTTTTGTCCTCCTAATAGATTAAAATCAACACTAAAATATATTTCCAAATCTGACTCCAGTCTGATTAGTAACCCTGTCCTTGTCACATATACATCCTGGTAATCTTTCCTGCAAATCAAGTTACAACAGCGGTCCAATGTGAACTGGAAAGAACAACCAAAGACACAATACAACCCAGATGAGCACTTTGCATCATCATCGTATTTTAAGCATTTAGCAGACACTCCTATCCACAGCAATTCACGAGTGCAATAGAAGAAAAAGCTTAAATTCCTTCATCACCAGCATTACAATAGTCCAGTAGTAAGGAGTGAAACACCTAGATAATACACATAACAAATAACCCTGTGTCGCTTTAACAAGCATCCATGATAGACAACAGCAGTGGCGGGAAACGAGAGAAACAAGAGATGAGCAGAAAAGGCAGTGGTCTTTTTTGAAACAATATACAAACATGTTCAGAGCGGGGGATGTAACTCGGGAAAGGAAAGGACAACATTAAGGATTTCATAGAGGAACTCAATACATTTGAGACTAAATCAATTTGTAAATATCACTAAAGCCTTTCCAAACATCAGCAGATCCCAGAGATCAGCTCCAGGTCCTGTGGGCAGAGATGGGGTCAAAAAGGCCTTGTTGACAACACTGATGAATAATGGATCGCAGTGTAATGTAACGAATACGATTAGCTTATCAGAGTCAAGATCACCTCAAGGTCTACTGCAACCTCGTGCGGTCCTTGGACGAAACAGGAACGAAACAAGACGCTGCGCTTGTTTTTACACAGCGAGACGACAGCTACGAGTGTGGAAAGTAGTCTGGGTTACAGCCCGTCTCCACAGGCTGCCGGGGTTTGGATTACCTCAGAGCGTCCCATAAGAGCCGGAGTCAGCATACTAATGCGAGACAGTCGTGAGTAACGTTGGAGAGAGAGAAGGAGAAGCCGACTAAGACCCAAGACCTCCAGGGTTGAGGATGGCGGGACTAAAGCATCAGGCTTTAACCGTGTGCCTTAGTAACCCAAGGGTATACTTGTTTTCCAACCAGAGACTACATCAGACCAACATCCGGGACTTCCAAGTCTAAACAGCGTTGCATTTACGTGCTATTTTGTTGGAAAAAAGTACAAGAAATAACTACAAACGACTTCTCCTCCTCCTCCACACAACACATCCCTCGTTCTGCCCATCTTCCATTCCATAGTAGCTGCACCTTTAAATAAAATAATGCTGAAATTATTCTGACCCCCTCGAAAGCCATGAAGGACCCCAGCAGGTCCCTGAACCCCACTTTGAGAACCACTGCTCTGGAACGTATACAGTATATGAAGAGTTTCATTATAAACGTGAGATATCCACCATCCAGCTCCTCTGACGAACTGCCTTCTACTGCTGTACTGCTAGTATTTGTATTTATTTTTGTACCCTACTTCCCTCACAGGAATAAAGCCAGGCGCTCTCTTAACCTCCTTTCTGTATGTTGCTTGTGATGTTGGTGATCTAGGAAGTTAAGCTCATTTTACGTCTCTATGTATAAGAGCCTAAATAACTGATTAAAATATAAATGTAAAATCACAAAATTACTACTGGCATGAAAGTTAAAGTCACTATTGAATTTTACTTCTTAGTTTTTATCCCTTTACTTACAAAATAGTAAAAATTTTAGAGGATGTAATAATCTGAGTTATTTAAATACTGAGCAAAGAAAATGTCATATAGGCCACTGGGTGAGATCACTTTATTTTACGGTCCTCTTCCCTCAGTTTAACCCTGAATAACATATTAACACAGTAACATTGAAAGACCTCCGCAACCCGACTTCGGATAAGCGGTTGAAGATGGAACATTGAATGAACAAGAGTATGACACATTTACTGAATACACTGCATTTTCAGTGTTAATACCATTAAGTACCTGGTATTACAACTTGGTACCACATACTTACCTGGTAGCTTCCACATAATACACAGATAAATTACCTGCTATTTTAACCAAAATAATTACCTGTAATGACTTCTTCTTACCACATAATTAATTACCTACTATATATCAGCTATTCACTGTAAAATAAAGTGCTACCAACCACATTAAAAACAAGTGAAACAAGTCTTTACTCTCTTGTTTAAATCTAGATTATGAGATTCAATAGCAGCATCAATTATAGATTTGTTTAGACTGACATTTTTTGCAATGCACATGGTTTAAATGTTGGATATAGAACAGTATGTACTGTAAAAGTTGTCATGTCACATAAACATTTACTGTACTTGGTGATTAAAGTCATTCTGAATTACTGCTTCTCTGTTGGTTCTTTGAAGTGACACATTTGCACAACACACACACACACACACACACACTATCTACAATTGACTGACAGTATGACCCCGGGGTGGTGGCGGGTGGGTGTGTAGACGGTAGGTAGGGTTAGTCGGCCAATACGCTGCAGAGATGTCAGGACCAATGAGCATCAGCGCTGCAGGAGGGCTTGAGAGGAACTGGTGAAGGAATGGGAAGGAGATGAAAAGCTCAGAGCGTTTCTGCACTTTTCTTAAGCTCTGTCCAGAGAGCTTTAGTATTACTAGAGGGAGTCTGGTAATGTTGTTTTTACCAGAGTGATTCAGTGATTTCAAGTGACTGCCAGAGTTAGTGTGACATTGCTGAAAAGGTGGCTATCTTATTTTGGAACGAAACTCTTCAATTTTTTGATGAGAGCCACTTTTCAACCTTTCAAGTCCCCTAATTGTATTTAACAGTCTGTGTCGATAACTCAAATCTAACTCTTATACTGTAAGTTAGGGGCGGCAGTAGCTCAGGAGGTAGAGTTCCCGCCCCGCAACCGCAAGGTCGGCGGTTCGAGTCCAGCTCCTCCCGGGGATAAATCTGTCGTAGTGCCCTTGAGCAAGACACCTAACCCCAAAATTGCTCCCCGGGTGCCGTACTGTACATGGCAGCCCTCTGCTCCGGCCCCCCAGCATGTGTGTGCAATCACGTGTGTGTATCCGGGGGGAATCCGTGATGGGCTCAATGCAGAGAAATTTCACTATGTGTGCGGTGCTCTGTGCATGTGTGTGACAATAAAGTTAACATTTACATTTAAAACAACCGACTAGACAACAGCTGAAATGAGAGAAATACTTCCTGTTGACGATAGAGCCAAAGTGCAGCAGTAGTTCAGCATGCATGCAGTAAAAATTGGGAGTTCTACTGTGTAATGGCTACATACTAGGGTGCAACAGCACAACATACAAGTACATTTGTTTACTTTGTACTTATTATGTGATACAGGCTTTTGCAATCAATGCATCATGCACAAGGGAGATTTTCATCTCACAGTATTATTGTGGACTTTCCACAGGTTACTAGAGGTTACTACAGGTTACTCAGTAGAGCTCAAACCTCCAACACTGAACAAGTCAAAGCTGCAGCCTCTGTCTCACGATGACTGTGGAGAGAGTCTGCCCCTCGCCTCTGGAACAAACTACCTCCCTCAGTCAGAGCATCGGACAATAAATCACACAAAACATGATTCTATTGCTAGTTTTAAGTATACTTAAACTGTCTTCTAATGCTGTTTTAATATTGTTTTATGCTATAAAGTGCTTTGAGTTATTGAGAAAGCACTATATAAGTAAAATGTATTATCATTATTATTATCATTTGTCACATGAACACAGCCCAATAGCTATGGCTAAAAATCATCTAATGGCGGAAAACCTAAATCAAATCAAATATACCTTTTGAGATATCTTGCTAACAGACAGACAGACAGAGAGACAGACAGATAGACAGACAGTGGTGAAAACATAATCTCCTTCCATCTTCAGTGGAGGTAAATATACAGGTTAATACAAAACCCTGCAGACTCTCAGCCCTGCATGGCACATGGTTCGAGACCCCCGGGTTAAAAAGATCTCCCTCTGTAATGACTCATGACTCTATCGGCGTTTAGTGGATGCAGGACAGAGTATTGATCAGCACCCAAATGAAAACGCCAGGCCACAGTTTGCTGTACTCTATCAGTGCTAATTGTGCATTGATCTTGCAGTCGATGTGAAGGGAAGGCAGACAGGAGAAAAGGGGGACGCTCGGACTTCCCCAGCCGTTAATCCGTCGCCGAAGAGCCAAACAGGTAATAACCACCTGCACAGGTGGAAAATATGTGATAGCATTGCAGTGGTGGTAGCTTAGCTGAGATATCACCCATTTTATTACCCTACCCTTAAATATGTATTTTCTGAAAACCTGCAACATATGGTAAGACTCCTTACTTCAACCCAATGGTATTTTTTATTTTATTTATTTATTTATTTGTACTTTAACATTCAAGTTTGTCACACCTAGGGTTAGGTTCAATATCTTCCCAGATAATATTATTTTAGATGCCCAACTTGTCTTTGGGGCCCTTACACTGTAGTGCCTAAGTCTTTTTTTTTGAAAAATGTTTGTCAATCATTTATTCATGATTAGATGATTAGATTAGATAATTTATTCTAGAACAGTTAATACAATTTCAGACACATATAATTACATTTTTGCAAATGTAAGGAGTAATTCAAATAACTCAATATTGTTCATGTAACTGGTACAGTAAAACCAGTAGAGCAGAAAATGTTGCCCCACCCCTATGAGAAAAAAACTCATTTTGGGTGTTTGATTTGATCAGTGTTGGAATATTTTTCCTGTTGATTGTATAGGATACTCTCCTAGAATCAAATAAAACTTTATGATAGCATATATCTGAAAAAGAAAACTGTTTATTTGTCTGTAATTTATTTCTGAAAAGCTAATTGGTTGCGCAACAAGTCTATTAATTGTCACAGAGATATGGTCCATAACAAGAGAACCATTCGATTGAACTTAGGGTATTGTTATAAAATGGGTGGTAACACACCTAAGCTACCACCTCTGCAATGCTATCACATATTCCATATTTCCAACTTTCCAACAAAATGAGCATTATCCCCCTCAGATGGACCGGGGACTAGATTTGGGGGACTGGCTCGTGGCTCAATAGGTCTGTTCTCAAGTCACAAGAGCTCACATCGACAACCCAGCACTTAGGGCAAAGCTTTTATTGTTTAGGCTTAAAAATTAAAACATCAGAGGCGGCCCGTTTTGCAGACACACACTCCTGACATCCTGTAGAGATGCAAACTTCATTTCAGCTTTGAAATATGTTAATCCTCTGCTGTCAGGCACATCGGTGCATATTAGTGAGCAGTCTCCACTGTTTCACAAAGCTGTTTCAGTTGTTATAACCGAGCCTCAATGCCTCAACAAGCTGAAACCAGGCCGTCAATTCTCATTTCAGAAATCATTTGAAACTGCCGCAAGGATTCAAGATGTCTGTCATCTTGATTTCTTGGAGTGAGTTGTTTTTTCTTCTTTTTATAACCAGTATTCACCAGCAACTGGCAGATAAGTACTGTATACAAACTGTTCAGCTCGTGACCAAACCGAGTGGGAGAGTGTGGGAGTGAAGAGGAAACGGAGACAGAGGAAGACGGCCTCCCGAGACGACACTTTCTCCACCGCCAATGGAATCATTCAAGCAAAACAACTTCCATCCGCAACCAAATAGATCTCTGCTCATTGTGACCGCTTTACACGATGACTCACCATTCAGTGACATCGCATTTCACAAGATGTTAGAGAAGGGGGCTTGTAACCAGAACCCCAGGTAAGTGAATGAGAAACGCTTCCCAGTGGCCGACAGTAGAAGACTGCGGTTGTACTGGGCAGCTCCCAGTGCGAACGTGTGGAAATGTGTGTGTGTGAACAAACCTTCATCAGTTTATCGCCACTTTACCCTGCAACACAGGTGTGATGTCATTAACATCGCAACAGCCACGACTATTGTAGCATCTCCACTGCCAGCAAATGGACTCCGCAGCACACACAACAGATCTATAGAACGGATGGTAATGGATATGTTGGTGATGAATGTGCTGCAGCCTGGACTTTCTCAAGGATGTGAGTCAAGCACTTTCCCCCCTGGAAAGCAGGAGGTGGTGACTTCATTGCAATTCCCTTCTGAATCAACAGGGGAAGAGGAGGAGGAGGAGGCAGGGACCGAAGGTGATTGCCTTCTAATAGAGAAGCTACACAGAGAGGGATTCTGGGAGGAGGAATCGATGGCACCCACCAAGACTGGCACCTACTTCAGGTCAGACGGCAGATTACGTGAGGTTAAACCCTCGCTGAAGAGTAATGCGTTTTCCTCATTCAGCTGAATCTACACCGGAGGAGCAGAGCTTCCACACAGACCGAGTGGGTCAAAGGTGAACAACTTCGTACCATGGCTGCTGTGAGTCACGGCGGAGGGCTTCCAAATTCATCTGCGCCTAAATAACAGTGAGGAAGGGTGAGACAGGTCGTCCGCCAATAGGGAGCCGAGTAGAGACGCTTTGTGCACCGCAGCCCAGCAGCGACATGGCAGGGAGCAGCTGCCAAGCCTTCCATCCATACGACGCTCGGGCAGAAGTACATGTGAGCAGGCTGGTGCTACGTCACCTTAGAGACCGCTCCAGTTCTGACCAGGGTAACACCATCAGCCAAGTTATCACTTCTGAAAGACTGCAGGAAGATGCAGCAGCGATCCAATTCAATTAATGCTCATGGTTATATTAATTACAATACAAGAACATTATTAAGAAAGGATAAGGTTTCAGACTGCATTCCTACATGGGGTGTAATAACTCAAACAGCCTTCCGAGGCGTCCTGGGCCGGTAGATTTGAGAAGATAAATAAATAGCTCATCGTTTTGCCACTTTCTCTCTCAGTGATCACTGGCTGGTTAAAATAAGCTCCACTGAGAAAACATCACCTTTTTGGCAAAGAAGCCTCTGCACCTTTGTGCCAACAGAAAAGTGCGTACGCAATTAGCAGAAATTACACCTGAAAGCACACAATGGGTAAACACACCACTTCCTGCCCATTTCCACGAGCATGCCTCAGGCAATGATCTCTCGGGCATTCTAATGTAATCTCTCGCCAAATTACATTGCCCTACTAAAGCATCGTTTTGAAACTATAACATGTAGCATTACCAAAAAAAGAGTTATGTCTTGTGCAAGCAAGAAGATGAGTGAATACGGCGTAGCATTTGTCCCCGCTCGCTCCCAGTGAGTAATGAACCAGTCGGCAGTCCGCTAGAGACTAATCAGCCAATAGTCGGTCTCATACACGTCTAAGCTGAGGTCAGCCAGCCTGAACTCAAAAGCAGTTTCTATTTTCACATCATCTGAGCTCAACGCTTTGCTTTATTACTGACATGAATCACATTTCTCATCTGATGGCAGTCTGGTGACGCTGAAAACCAAATACTACAGATGGCAAGTGTGCAAGTGTGCTACCTCTCTCAGGTATATCAGTATTCCTATATGTTGTTGGGACAGTTTTTACTATTACAGCATAACAGTTATGCTTCAAATATATTACAGATAGTACAATTGGAAGTTAAACTTTTGTCAAAACTCCTCTGCCATATAAAGTCCATTAATTGATCCTGCATTTATCTTGCATTAGTACTGTATACAGGGGCAGCCATTGTACAAGAACTCCTTCATGCAACTTGGATCTTTCCTACATTAACACTGCAGAATGCTGCAGAATCTACGTCTTTCCAGTTAGTGGGGATGGGATCAACCAACTGGTCACCAGCCCATTCTGAGGGGAGCAGAACACGATTTTCCCAATCCGTTCCTCCGGATGAAGGAGTAGTTCAACAAGCGTATACTAAAAAGTGGGACTTGTACAGCAGCTGTCTGCACACCAGCACAGTGCTGGTCTTAATGGAATATGAACGTGCAACACGGCCGCTGTGGTGCGTGATCGGCTTGGACTCTGCTGATCAGGAGGCCGGTCTCAGTGTCACTCTGCTGACAGCCGCCGCTCATCCAACCTGACAGCCTTCCTCTCCCATTTCTTCACCGGCTTCCACTGCTGTAAACAGCACTGAAACCCGATGGACTCAGCAGTCGCCGACGGTACAGAAGCTGGCGGGAGCTGGCAGAAGCGTCATGGGGCGTCCTGATGGCTCAATGTGATGTCCTGGAAACTAATCTGGCCTTGGACCTTCGTCGCATGTCATCCCGCTCCTAATCTTTCCTATCCATCTCTACTTTGATTATGCAAAAATACGTAATAAAATACAATAAAAATGTCACATCGTGATTTCTCAGTCTGAACAGGTGGGTTTACCCTCCACTGCCTCCCTGTCACCGACACAGGGGCTTGAATTCTCCAAACTCACTAAACCACCTAAGAGCGGAGCTTACCTTTCATGAATATGGCTTTGGAACCTTTATCTACCCAAACACCTTATAGGTCTAAAACAGCAGCACCCTGAGACTGATGTTTATTTCTGATAGGCTGCTACATGATATGGCAGAAAAAAATGAACATTTAGCATTTGACATATTTACTGTATTTACCAATTCAGATTAGTTAATGTAAGTGCATCAAAAGCACAGCAACATCAACTAAATCTCTTCCATATCCGCCAAGATGCATCAACCCTACGAGTTCATTTTTTCTTAATTTGTCAGTGACTTTGTTTAGGTCGATATTCTCTCAGTGAAATGGACAGCAGCTATTATGGTTTCATACAACACGTACAATATACAATCTAAGTGAAAAACAGAAAAGAAAACCCGACAAAACAACATTTAAGTGCTTTTCTGAAGCAATGTGTCTCAATGAATCTGCCGTCGACGGTGCTGCTCCGGGGTAAAATGCTGGAGCAATTCTCGGCAAGGAGCTAGAGACAAGACATTTTTCTTATCTCGATGGTGATAAAGGGCCACCGTGAATCAGCTGCAATCGTTTTACCATGGACATTTCTGTTCATATCTGTCCATTGACTCCATGTATCATCTGTTTAGTGACTGTGTGAGTGGACACTCGTGTGCTGATCCTTTAACCCCCTTTCCACCTGCGTTAACATGCGTCTCTAAACCCCCTCCAGAGGCGCTCAGGGACGCACCGCTGCACATACAGTACGTGCTGGCTCTGACCACGGCTGAAACGAAAGCAGCAACATTAACCATCTCTATTGTCTAAGACGACGTGGTCCTCCTTTTCCGCTTTCACACCTGTAGTTCGTTTGCTTTGTTCTGATTCAGGGACTTCAAATGATACAATGTTACACTTGCGTAATTTGAGTTATATCACAGAGTTCGCAGGCTGTTTAGAAGAAGAATTCTGCCGAAGATTCAGTCAATCAGAAGAGGCAGGTCCCGCAAACTGCTTCGATTTATGTCCGAGTCTGTGAAATTCGTCGTTTCGTGCGTGATGCGATGTGTTTTCAAAATAAATTGGGATTTTACAAATGTTGTTCACTTGGGCTACTCTGAACATTGCTGAACAACAGCTCCAAACGAGCTAAGTGTGAAAACAAAGTGCATATCATTTCTGAGCGGACACCATCTTTGAAATGACCGTCACCCATGGGTGGTGGAGGAAGTGATGTATGTGGTTGTGTGAATTTTGGGTGAGAAGGTGCAGTCTGATCTCACTATGGACTTGATGCAGATGAAGAAGCCCCAACATCCTGTTTCAACTGAAAATAATAAATAATGTTCTCAAAATGTCATTTCACTGTGACTTTAATGAACAAAGCAGTTCTGGAGGAGGATTTCCCCCCCGTCTGGACCAGAACTCTAACGCTGAGTCCCTGTTCGGCTGAAATTACATTTCAAGCTTCATTTGTGGACAATCATTCACAGCCAATCAAGCCTTTGCAAACACAGAATATGATTCTGTCTGAGTGTTTAGATGTATTACAGCCCGGCGCATCATGTGCGTCTGCTCCGAATGAGCAGCAACATGAAATCCTTCACTTGTCATTGCTCATCAGCACATGCAGAGCCCAAGAAAAACATTTTTAGGCTGAATTATAATGGATATTGTCGTGTATCACATTACCCGTGACACTGGCCTGGAATGGAGCCGATGTCGCTCCAAGACGCAGAATCAACAATCATCTACTTTACAATGTCCTTATTCAGTGTATTAACCTGTGTTTTCACATATTGTGTCTTTACACAGTACTTACACTGTGTTGGTGCAGCTCTGCAATTTATGTCTTTATAGAGATTTTCATTTTGAAGTCCTTACAATGTGTACTTATGCAGTACTTTTCCGGAGGTTAACACTGGAATAAGACCATTTTAAAGAGTTACCATACATGAATATGGCTGTCTATGGCTGCAGCATGACAGTTTTGAATAAGAGATTAATTGCAAATTGTGGGTGTCAAAATGAGTATAAACCACAAAATGCTTTATAAAAACCGACAATACAAAAAATGAAGCTGATGGCTTCAGACAGATTAACGAGGACGCTATTATCGGCTACGCAAATGAATTGCCGGTGCAATGAGCAAATTCCCTCAGTTAGATTTCATTATCCGCCCGCTGCTCCATCCGTTTTCTCAGAAAGGAATTGCATTTGTTACTCAACAACAGACTAATCAAACAATGGAGACAGATTTGCCCGTGGACGCCTAACGCTCGCAGAGCCATGATTCATTTTTCAGTCTGCACTTTGCTTTCACTTTCACATTTTTAGCACATAAATATGAGATGAGACTCCTGATTGGACTTGACATTCCTCCTCTGAACGAGCTGTTGAGGTCACACTAGACTAGAGCTCACCTCACATCGCTTACTGTTCGTCCATGAGCAATACAGATCTAATGATCTCTCTGACTGACTGTAGAGTGTGGACAGCTAGATGAATACTGACTACAGAACTGGGCCCAGTGCACAGCAGTGTCTCCACACAGGCTCTTCATCAGACGTCACAGCATTTTAGATACAACAGTGTGCAGACTTTATTACTTTCTGTGATTTGCTTCAGTTTTTCACAGGCAGACATGACGTGTTTTCATATTTTCAGTAAATCCGACATGACGTGAACGCAGCATATCAATACCACTGGTGTGAGATAGAAGCTGTCAATCATCTCCACCATGCTCTCATTGGTTTACTGTCATTATACCAAGAGAAACTGCCAATATTATTTAGATAATGACATATTGATGAGCAACTTTAATCACATGGATATTAAACTCCGGGGTTACAACTCTCAAGGAACAGCTGTACAGCTGTGTAGTGTATAGTCCAGCTTCGATCACTTGTTCAAATAGAAGAATGTGTACATACACACACACACACACACACTTGCAGACAAAGGTTGTATTGATTACGACTGCAGTGCGACACTTCTAGCAATCCAATTCTATAATGAAAATCAGAGAGTGGTGTCACGTTACCCCGAGAGAAAACCTAAAATAATATGGGAAGAAATGCACGTACACACACACACACACACATTCACACACACACACACACACACACACACAACACTGCCAAACCATTAGAAACATTCTTCATCTAAACAATTCATATTTAATCCTTCCAGATGTCAGGTTATAAGATTTATTGAAATAAGTGCTGCTTGGTGGATTGGTGCCTAATGATTCAGAAAAGGTCTTAAAGCTGCACCAGGCAAGACTTTACTGACCACAATCCAACACACTTTCCATTTCAACGTCTTAAATCAATAATCTAGAGGTTCAGATTCAGGCGATAGACCATAACTCACCGCCAACTTGGCCCAAGCAAGCTGACTGACCACAGGCTTGATTCAAGTGTTACATTACTTCTGATTGGTGAAGCGGAGTAGAGGCTCTAGTGACTCGCGTACCCAGAATGCTGCTGATCTGGCATTAACAAGCTACAGCAGCTGCAGTGATGAGAACGGGCTTCAGGACGCCCAGCGAACCACAGAGGCTTCATCCACTTCTTACATGGGTCTCACACGCCTGACTTCCTCTGCATCAGCACCAACTGGCTGCTTCCCTGGAGTCATTTCAAGCTCATTTAAGATACCGGATGTTGTTGGGCCCTTCTGTCCTCATTAAGCATGGCTGACTTTAACACACACGGAGCCTTGTTAAAGATTAATCATGCGACTCGTTACAAATTTAGCGCAGTATATTTCTTCATCGTAATACGCAATATGCAGCCTGCAGCTATAGTTTGTCTCAATTATTTTCACACGCTGCAGAGGTCTTCTTGACATGACCACATTCAACTTGTTGTTATTCATTGCTAATGATTGAAAAGATTTGTGCGTTGTTGTCGAGGAACATCGAGCTGAAGACTATTGTCGCTGCGGAGGTCACTGGGCCCGAGGCTCGTCATCACGGCTGTTAGACCCAACTAATAGAATAAAGGCCTCTGAGCGACCACACACATCTCTGGATCATCTGATGACTCGTGCCCCACGCTTCCAGCACACGCCGTGGCGCAGCCCCGATTCGGATCAGAGCGCACAGCGGCGGTCGGGGGCCATGTGGAGATCACCTCCAGGCATCTGAAGGGCCATCGAACCATGCAGCTGAGGGATTTCTGCCTGCATGGTCAAATGCGCTGATCACATCACCTCCACGGCTGCAGCGACTGTAGACTGGGAAACACACTCAGAAACGTCTAATTCCACCCAATCAGAGAAACAGAGTGCAGCCATGTTGGTGCACCTGATGTTTCTGCTTTGCTGCAGTAATCCAATCAATAGTGCCACATGTGGACCAGGGAACAAGTTGGAACTTGTGAGAGCCATACAGCTCCTCCGTGGTTACGTTAGATTAGTACTCCATGACGTTTGGAACCATGT
>OMOT01039072.1:1680-12433 GCA_900312575.1 Acanthochaenus luetkenii
GTGGAAGCGAGCCAGTGACAGGCTCGGATGTCGTCTACGTTCACCTTGCTTCACCATGGAACGCTACGTGACGTTCTCTATATCTGGGACCCATTTAGCTCAGGTCCATGTACTCCCACGGCACCGCGGTCCTGTCAGAGACGCATTTTAACCTGCATTACCTGGTTTTAACCTACATTCAACAATAACGAATCTGCACGCATATGCAGGCCCTAACACACACACACACACACACACACACACACACACACACACACACACACACACACACACACACACACACACACACACACTGTCTATCCTTCCTTTGAGTCCAATTAGAGCATGTGGGCCCTTCCAGCACCAACTCACATACTCAAGAGCACCTTTTCCAACCCCTCTACCGCTATGTAAAGCAATACGGCTAAGAGGACAAGACTGGCATACACTGAGGCCTGGTATACTGCATGAACATGTATACAAGTGGATAAGAGCAAACTGAAATAAGACTCATTGCTTTCAATGATTCAAAGCCCTTTTGGCCTTATCTTGATTCTGTTTGTAGTAACAGGGTATGTAGTCGAATGCTGTGAAGGGGTATGATGGTTTAATTTGGTTGACATGAACCTTTTTCACTCTGTATGATGATCCGAGTGGATTGTTGATTCCAGCAAATGAGCGTCGGCCTGACGAAGAAAGGAATGAAGCCGTCGTCATCTGCAATGGTTGTATTTTGAATTCAGCATTCCCTGTTATGTTGACGTTCTAAGCTTAGTCTCTTTGGTAACGTCAACATGAGCAGGAAAACAAGAAGGAGATCAAATATATACCTTTGTGTTGCCAGTTTCTGCTGGGGAGAAACAGATGGCTTTTGTGAGCGGGGCCCATGTTTTATTAATAAATCCTCACATTCCCACTGCCCGATTATAGCATTAGATGAAAAATGGCTGCATAATGCATAGCCCTGGACGCCTTTGGGAGTACAACGTTTGAGCTACGTTTCTGATTGGTTCAGACAGCCTCCGTGCCAGGCGGGACCAAGGGATCCACCAAGAAACATGGCATTCTGGGAAAAACCGATGAGAGATTATTTGTTTTAGTTTAGTAGGTTTTCGAAATGTGTGATGCTGATATATACTCCCAAGGATGGCAGGTCTCGGGATTGTTGTCATTCCCTGCTCAACAGTGCAGTGTCCAAATGTCAACATCCGTTTATGTCTGTTAGGAAATGCTGGGTGACTTTTACACCGTGGGATTAGTGATATTCCCCTTTACTCCGACATGCTGACCAGACGTTTTGTGAATTTCTGACAAAGACAGCGCATCACATGAAATAAAAACAAACAAACATCTGATGTCTCCCAGAAACAAGCGCATCTCCTCCCATCGCTGACAGACTGGACAAATCCCAGACCCAGACCATTATAGACCAGTGTCTGTGGTCCGGACAACTGAGGAATGAGAGTGACATTGACGGAGACCTACTTTATCTCAAATGGGGCATAAAATACTCAAGCGCTCTTCCTCTTTTATTGACTCCATGAACACAGAAAGCATTTCTCTCTTTCAGACACCAGCTAAATGTTACTTTTATTGCTGCTGTTCTTGGTCCAAGTTTTTTCCTCAGCTTTCAAGTCTGTAAAACGCCTGTAAAATGTATAGCAGCCGGGCTCTTATCACTATGTAATTATGGCACTTATGCTGTTCAGCAAATGCCTATGACTGGTTTTGTGATCTTTTCACTGTGACTTTTGCAAATGCTGTTGATAAAACTAAACTGTGCATTATCAGTTTAATCTCCTTATCTGGGAAATTCATTTGGGTCACTTACTTGTTATCAGCAAGGGCAAAAATAGTCAATGTTGCTTTTGTCTATAGCAAACAGAGCTTTTGGTTTGTGCTACTGAGCTAGTTGAGACTGTGTGTGAAGATTTTGAGGTCCTATCATAACTCTGTGTGTGTGTGTGCGTACGTGCGTGTGTGTGTGTGTGTGTGTGTGTGTGTGTGTGTGCAGATGTATGTTTGCCAATTTCCCCGTCTGTCTGCCTGTGCAGGGAAGCGTTTTCCTCTCCCATTGTCTCCACGGTGACTGGATTCAGTTGCCTCCCGTTGAACCACGGAGGCCCCGCCACTCCGCCAACGAGCCAGCACATATCTGCTCGCAAACTATTTGCAACATTTTTTATTCAGGTGTCAGCGGTGACAGCACCACTGTCTTCGCTGGCAACTCGGCATTCGACGTGTGTCGGGGGAGCAAGCACGAGCATGTGCAGGGCAACTGATCAACGTGCCAGTCAATTGATGTGTCAGTTGCGCAGAAAAGGCTGAAAACAATTTGAAGGAACCAAAAAAAAAAAAACGGTATCAGCTTGCCACGTAGGACTAAGGTTACACGTTGGACAAGATGACTGACTGAAACATGGCATATGCATTTGACTATGACAACTCATTTGGACATTTGTATTGTTCGTCTCCCCCCGACCATTTATACTGTCAACCAAAAATAAAAAAAGCAACGCGGGAACAGCAAACGTGCTGTGAGTCGTCAGACATTTATGTGCATGTTTGAAGGGATAGCGGCCAGGTATGTTTCACCACGGAGAGGTGCGTGTGAAAACAGAGCGATAGTGATAGAAGAGTCCAGAGCCTCAGACTTTGAACTGGAATAAAATACTCCGGAGAGAAAAACTGGAAATATAAAGTCAGGTATAAATACACCGTCCATCTTTTGATCCATTAAAGCGGCACTATGCAACTTTTGATCCATGACGGCGCCGGTTTGGTTGGTTGCTAAGAGGTTTGCGACGCAACTCCAGTGGTCCAGTGGGAATCGACCTCCTAACGCTGGTAGCTAGCTCCATGTACTATCCGTTGAGTCACACTGAGTCTGTACAGTTCTCTCCCTCTCCGTGTCCCATGAGCCTGGACGTTGAGCTTCTTCTACATGTGTTGTCGTTGAGGTACATCCAGGTATGGACTGCATTAGCTGTGCCTACACGCTAACGCAAACATTGGACTTCACATCAAAGAGCGCCGTGAGAACATTCAATCCAGTGTCATCCAAACAAGCGGTGAGTTTCAATTCTTCCCTGGCAGTCGGCGCACGATCATCGCGGAAATATGTTAATATTTTCTTTAGCAAAGGTCAAATATTTCTTCCGTTCCCCACCCATTTTCGACGTGACAGTCGAGGCATGGCGTCAAGGTTGTGTCGTTAAGATAAATGGATGCATGCCGTGTTTGGGTTTTGGGGTCGAATTCTGTCACACGACGGTCTTGATGCAACGACGTTGTGTGAGACGAACAATGAGGCCGTAACGAGAACTGCACAATGTAAAACAACACAGTTCTATCAGTGTTCGACGGTGGGGTGTGGCCACGAGCGATTCTGAGTCGTGGGTGAAGGATGAGCACACTGTGGATTTGTTACGGTGAGGAAGAAAAAATAAGCAACAGAAGAAGAGGAGGAGGGAGAAGGAGAAGAGGAGGGAGATCACGTCGATGGCCAACGTGCAGAAGGTCAGAATTAATCCTCCTGCATATCAGTCCTAAGTGCACACACGCTTAACACTCCACTCGCACATGCAGGTCAAACGTCACAGAGACGCTCAGCGGTTTGGGGGTTCGGCGCCTTGCTCAAGGGCACTTCAGCGGTGATGACGGCCCCCTGAGAAGTACTGATACCAATAACAGCCCCTCTCCTGTTGCACACACAGTGTTATCACGCGGGAAAGGTATTTTTCTGATCAGACATTTCATTGCCATCTGCTGGTGAAGAAGTCGGTGTGAGGTTGGGGAAACTTTCCAACACCCTTCACTCTGTCTCAGCTGGCTGCAGAAGGGCCGAGTCGAAACGCACTGACTTCAGGAGAGTAAGGGGAGGGAACTGTAGTCGGCGCTCGAGGGCGATTTCACTTCAGAGATAGTTGAGTTTTGTTTTTGTTAGATAAAAGTGATTTTTTATTGATTTGTTTATCTCAGAACTGGGTTTTGCTGAACACGCATGCTTCTTTTTTTCAGCACTAACATGCATCACGCTCACACAGTCCCACACATTCAAACCTGCCTCCTAGTATTGCTCCGCTGGAACAACTGGAGGTTACGTGCCTTGCTCAAGGGAACCTCAACAGGTGTCGTTGAAGGAGGCAGGGGGATTTCTTATTCGCTTTCTTCACCCGGATTGTCACAGCTGGTCTGGGGTTGGACCCTCTGGTTATAAACCAGCTTGTCTAACCTCTAGTCTACTGCAGGCTACCTCTGCCTGAAGTGGGCTTGTGACGGGATGGCCGACGGTTCGAATCCCCAAACACTCTCTCCCCTCCCTCAACAATAATTTGAGCAAGGCAATCAACCACCATCTGCGCTGGCAGAGCAGCCCAGTGAGCAACATCGCAGATCAACATTGTGGTGGGAGTGGGCAGCTCTCGGGCATGAATGTGTGTAAAGGCCACGGTGTATTTGCTGCGGAAATGAGTTTTGGCAGTACAAACAAGTGCAAACAAGCAAAATGGAGAGCAAGAAACATACGATGTTGGAATATGAAAAAGACATCGTTGCTTCCCTCCAGAGTTCCACGAGCCTCTCCTCCATATGTAAAGTCCAAAACACCTGCTCAGTATAAGGCTGCGTTGTGTATTCCGCTTGAGATCTCATTGGCTGTTGACTGTTGTGGTCACGAGAGCCCGCCCCTATAATTGGCGAGTTGTTGAGAGCGATACAACTGAGTCGCCGGTGGTGTCACACTAGTCGACTGCCCGTCACCGATGATTTTCCTAAAACTAGTATGCAAATGAAGGCTACGGCCGAAAAGCCTAGGGAAAGTCACCTAGTGTGTCCTTTGGCTGAAGCAACTGAAAAGTCAGCGCAAAGAAAATGCAAATGCGGTGCATTTCCAAATGTAGTAGTGGTAGTACTGGCAATGGTCATAGTGGAAATACTAAGGGCAAAACCAATAGACTGATAGAATACAGGCAACAAACATAAATCAGTCAAATTGAAAGAAATTATTTGTGAAAAATGAATCTCAAAAGGTGTTTCTTTTCTCTCCCTCCCTTTTGTCCGAAACAACAGGTGATAAAACCGCTGATTTAAAACCCCCAGACTATTACAGCGCCAATTAGTTTGGTGTAAATTTACATGTGTCTCATGGACACTCGTATATCATACCGACTCAAGTGGGAGCCGTTAGGTCTGGAGCAGCATGAGTGAATTATGACACTTTGCAGCCCTTACTTGGGGGGCCCCGTGCTTTGGGGATGAATCAGGTTCCTATATTGCCAAACTGTCCATCTTAACAAGACATCTAATCTCATATAAAATCATCATATATTCCTTCAAGCAAGTGAAATAAACCTGCCAATCGGGTGAGATCATTTCACTTGTTTCAATTCATTCGATCTAATCAAGTGGCATTATCAGAAAACAAGCGGAGCGGTTTTCCTTTCTTCAAAAGAATGTAACTGTTTTCCACTTGCGTTAAGATAAATAATCATTTAAGACGTTTAAGAGTAAATTACTGGACAGTTTGTGCAATATATCCTATATGGGGACTTGCATGACTAACTATTTGGCAAAATTGCCCTGAGAAAAACTGGGATTTTAATCTCAACCTTGAAGAACTGATGAGGGAAGATCGCTCCGTAAAGAAACGGAGTAGTGAAAATAATAAACACATGGTACCGTAGTTGTCCTGTATCTGACCTCCTAGAAGCCAGGTGCATACCGTCTTTTAAAAGAGTCTGTGTGTGTGTGTGTGTGTGTGTGTGTATAACGTGTTAAAGAGAAATATGAACCTCCTAATTGGATGGAAAACTTTGTAGCATGTTTTCTAGGCTGTAAATGCACACGTTTGACCAAATACCTCATTATGACTTAAATATGAAAGAAAGAAAGAAAGAAAGAAAGACAGCCAGAAAGACAGACAGACAGACAGACAGACAGACAGACAGACAGACAGACAGATAGACAGATAGATAGATAGATAGATAGATAGATAGATAGATAGATAGAAAGAAAGAGGGGTCATAAGGTCATACCACACCGTCAGAACATCCTTTCTTGTATGTAGATGATTCCACCCTCGAAAATTGTAGAATTTTTGTAAGCAAAGAGCTTAAATTAGCGAACATCCTTTAATACGTTTCACTTTCATGTCAGGGATCGATTTGTAAGAGTAGGTGTTTTTTCAAACGGTGGAGATCTCGTTTCACAACCAAAGTCTCCCTTTGAGGGACGTGGCAGCGTGACCCCGACATTAAGCGCTCCCATCTTCAGACTTCCACCACATGCTGCAGAACCGAAGCGTTTCACTAATCAAACGGTGATGTTGGGGAGAAGCCTGAAGACACGATGGGAGATAAAGAGGAGGGAGGGAAAAACACCGCGACCCTCTCTGAACTAAACATCCTGCCTTTCACAGACCAAGTGCTCTTTGTCCTTCTTCTCTTTTTTCCTCCGCACTATTTGCTAATGAGGACTTGGGGTCAGTGCAATCGCTGCAGGAAACACTGCGCTGATCAGAGGTGCAATTTGAGGGAAAATGAGGTTCCATCGGATGACCTCATCTCTTTGGTCAGGCAGGCCGAGCCCCGAGGCTTTTCTGATTTGTCTTCTAAGGCCAGCAGCACCACATGTGTGCGATGTGTGTGTGTGTGTGTGTGTGTGGTGTGTACACATGTACGTACATATGCATGCACAAATGTGTGCACCTGTGTGTGTGTGTGTGTGTGTGCTTTGTGTGTCCTGTTGTCTCCCCCTGCCCTCCTGTGATGTTCCTGTGGTTCTCTGCCCTTATTGTGTTGGACCTTCGTTTGGACGTGTGTCTGTGTGCCTGTGTGTTTGTGTATTTGCATGTGTGTGTGTGTGAAGATGTGCAATTGAGTGTGAGTATGTGTGTCTTTGTGGGTGCAGGTGTGTGCATGTGCATGAATGTGTGTGTGTGTGTGCATGAATGTGTGTGTGTGTGTGTATGTGTGTGTATGCCATGAAGTCACCATGGGGAGTAAATGCCAGTGGGGATGAGTCTGGTTGGCAGGGGAGCAGCTGAGATGATTAGACCACCTACAGATGATTCAGCGAGGCCCAGTTCAGGAGACTTATAGCCTGTAAATACAGATGATTTGACACATGACCGACTCCAGCCACAAACCAGAGAGCTCAGACAACAACTCTTCCTCAAAGCATGAAACCAGGGAACTATGACTCAAACCAGTGATGTCGTCAAAATGTTCATTCTGAAGCTCCTCCGTAGATGAGTCGGGATGCGAGGGCGAGATCCCGAACGGGCGCAGGGCGGAAGGGAGTCTCTTCAAAAGCAAACGCCATTCAGTCCAAAATGTTACAAAACCAGCAGAAACGTCCTGCTGCTGTCCTCTTCAAACTTTCTGAGCCCCCCTGTTCAAAATGGCCGCCAAAACGTATACTATAAGCCCATCTCCCCAAGCCTGATCAGCCAATACATGTGTATGTTCCCTATATGTATGCTTATGGATTAGTTGTGGGCAAAATGAAATGAGGAAAATACAGAATCAGTCTCCATCAACAAACTCAAATATGATTGGATTGTTGTAGGTTCATAGGAATAGAAGATTTCTTAAATTGAGTGTTATTTTGTTTTGAAGTTTTTTTTTGCAGCCAGATCTTTGGGCGATGTTCCCTGTCGGCAGCCAATCACAAACAACTGTTGCTATTTTTTTGTACATTTTATTCCTCTTTTAATATATAACTATTTCTGTAACACTTTTGACACTTACAGGAAGCAATCAGCCAGCTCAAGTCGGCCATGGGACAGTAGCACGTTATTGTGGTTGCTAGTCTGAATGCAGAGATAAGATAAATACTAATCAACCCAATAAGAAATGTAATTCAGTGCTAAATTCATATTTACATCTGTTCAGATTGAAGTAGCCTCTGTAATAATTAGCCTTATCATGAAAATATGATGAAAATGAAAACTGAGATCAAGTAAAGGTCCGTTTACAGGCGAAACCTGTTTTGTTCATATCTTGTTTATGGAGAAAATAAACATTGAAAGAAGCCTATTGACATTTTAGCTACAAAATCACTTGTTTTAATGCGGCACAACGCTCAAAGAGGCTGACTACATACAGAAAACAAGTAATGGAAACTTCTTGTCCAACTATTTATCATGGAACAGCCTGCTTTAGTTCTACTCCCTTAATCACATTATATCTTTGATCCACCCACCTATCAGAAAATTAAAGGCTCTCCGCTCACAAATTGTCCATTAACTAGTAAATATGTGCACTGGCGTGGACCGGTTGTCCAGCTGTGGCCTCGCAGCACAGGAACAGTCACAAGACAATAACCAGCCAGACTCCAGATTTGAGGTTGGTATCAAATTTGGCATTTTCCTCCAAATGGCTAATGCGTTTTATTCAAATTTTCTTTATTGATAATCTACAGTGAATAGAGACAGGGATGACATGTGACAAGGATCCCAGGCCGGAATAAATCAATAAAACGCATAACTTTCTGTGCACTTTCACATGAAAGAGCAACTAGACACCAGGTGTTTAGAACAGCAGATGTAAAAGCTTTCACGGACTGGGTATTGGTTGAATCACTGTTGTGTTATTTCAGTCTGATATAGAGAATTGCAAAGCGTAAATCTATATATATGAAAATGTCACAAATTATTACTTTAACCTCATATTGAATGGATTTTGGCAAAGCATTGCAAGTCATGGAAAACAATCGGATTGCGTTACCAAATAGAAATATTTCAGTGGATTATGCCACAGATGACAATTTTAATCGAATGACAGATTACACTGTGACCCCTGATTGCACCTATTTCACGTGCTTTGCGCCTTATTGGAAATACGAGTTCACCTAACGCTCGGGAAACACCGCAGCCAGTCGGTAGACAGCCAGATGTCAGTTTCCACATCTCAACACTGAACAAACTCTCGAGACCCGCAAGCCGCCAAACCTCGATCCCCCTTAATCTCTCAGCCTACATCACAGACCAGGAAGCAGCCAGTCAACCCCCAACCCAAAGCCAAGGGCAAGCAAAAGAGCACACCTTCGACTGCGGAGAGCAAACAGGGGAGAGGGGAGATCTATATTTCACAAAGCAGGCCCCGGCACTCAGGGCTTGGCAAAGGTAAACAATAGCACTAGCAGGCCCATAATTGATGGCACCGTTCCTTTTTATACAGTAAATAGATGTCAAACAGTGGTGGAACGCGGCGAACAGATTACTGAAGATTTGCAACACCCCAGGATTACAGAAGAATGCCTTCCTTTGATCTTACACCACTTAGTCTTTGATTCCCTGTAATTACTCGAAGCCGCCGCTTTTATTTTTTGGCGGGACCCGAGAAATGATGTATGGCCTTTAGCAATTCCGTAATTTTGCTTCGGTGAGACATTATGGACTGAACACGACATCTCATGCAAAAGACATCTTATTTTGTTGGGTGCAAGTCTAATATTGCAAGGAACGCGTATCCTCGATATTGTGTCCATAACGTGACCGTAACGCTTTCATCAACAAGCGGTTCAAGTACAGTTGCTTATCGTTGCTGCCGGGTGAAAAACAGCCTTGTAAAGTTGTATACAACATACCGACAAAGAGAACTAAATAAAGTCCACATGATCAATACGGGTTTCCGTTAAATCCGTTAAATCTACAGGCACGTTAAATTAAAAATGTCCTTTTGTCTGCAGGACTCATTTTGAAATCTGTTGCTAAATGTGTAAGACAGTAATAAAGGCTGTCAATTAACTCGTGAGAAGCTATGGATCGGGTCATGTTCTGGATGTGCCATGTAAACATGACACTCACCGCTCAGCTCTCATCCTGTGGAACTGAGCGAACACAAGCAGCAGGCAGGCGACTTGGGCAGGAGGTCTGCTTCCACCCGGGAGCGAGAAGTGGTGGCGCGGGTCGGCGTTCTCAGCAGTTGCATGCTACGGAAGAAGATGGCAGAAGCAGATGAAAGACTGCCTGCATGTCAGGCTGGAAGAGAAGAAGATGAGACGGGGGGGAAGTCTCCAAAACAATTCCATTATTGACACAGTAAGTGCAGGCAATAAGGGTCGTCTCTTTTTTGGTCCCCATCAAAGTCCTTTACGGGAGGCCAAAAGGGAAATAATGTGCCAAGCTTGAATCAAATCACTCTCGGGCATCAAAGGACTGCCATTATCTCCCAACATACACACACACACACACACATACACACACACACATACACACGCGAGCTCACAACATTCTTGGGGGCATCTTGGAGCAGCGTATGGCTTTGATGTGCATTTATCTGGATGTGGCAAGCTGGCGTTATTGGACCCGGCGAGCCACCGTGTTCTGGGGATTCGACCAAATATGGGTTCATGATGACTGATACCGATATTTCTGCAGACACAAATAAATGAATACAAAGGAAAAACCAGCTGGGAAC
Source organism: Acanthochaenus luetkenii (assembly GCA_900312575.1). NCBI lineage: Eukaryota > Metazoa > Chordata > Actinopteri > Beryciformes > Stephanoberycidae > Acanthochaenus > Acanthochaenus luetkenii. The sequence continues at coordinate 12,084 of OMOT01039072.1, forward strand.
GGCAGGAAAAGCACCAACAAAGAATCTTATCTATGGATCGTGAGCCTGATGAGGCTATTCAGTGTTTCGCCCAGAAATTCATTCTTGGTGGGACGTAAAAGCCCCTGAAGCAGCAATTAGACCATCGTGTGACACTAAAACTCTCCGTTGATACCCAGACTAATGCACTTATTTGAGGGTTAGTGGCTCTTTAAGGCAGGGTGACCCACCACACCTGTTGAATGGTAGAGGAAATTCAAAAATGGAATAAAACACGAAAAAGAAAAGAACATGTGCAGACTGTTTTTTCATGTAACTCTGGTCAGGGAGGAACATCCATCATATCTCTATCGCCCCAAAATCTCATATTC
>OMOT01039073.1:0-17139 GCA_900312575.1 Acanthochaenus luetkenii
CAAGAAGGTCCTGGGTTCAAATCTCGCCTGGCCCTTTCTGTGTGGAGTTTGCATGTTCTCCCCGTGTTCACATGGGTTTCCTCCGGGCGCTCCGGTTTCCTCCCACAGTCAAAAACGTGCAAATATATGTGTTTGTGTGTGTAGTGTAGTGTGGTGCATGGTGAGATGTACTATGTATATGATGCATGCAATGTATACCTGTATGGGGGCGGTAGAGTTCCCGCCCCGCAACTGCAAGGTCGGCGGTTCGAGTCCAGCTCCTCCCGGGAAAAATCTGTCGTAGTGTCCTTGAGCAAGACACCTAACCCCGAATTGCTCCCGTTGAGCAGGTTGGTACCTTGCATGGCTGCCTCCGCCAACGGTATGACATGTAAGTCGCTTTGGATAAAGGCGTCTGCTAAATGCTGTAATGTAATGTAATGTAATGAGAGACAGGAACGTTTGGGAGAGAGAGAAGGGGATGACATGCGACAAAGGTCCTGAACCCAGGATGTTGCGGTTACATTGTATATGCCACCCGAGCCACCAGGATGGTTGAAATGAAAACCTACGTACTCTTGGTCTTCCGCGGCACATGATGAGAACCCACTGATGCAACTCACCCTCCGGCGGCCATATTGGAGGTCCACCGCTCTTGGCAGCTATGGCTGAGAGCAGCTGTTTACACCTCTAGGTGTGATAGGCCGCCTCACCAGTATTGGATAGACATGGCTAGGTTCTGTGCTTTTTGTTTTGTTTGTGTGGAAACGGATCATTTCACCACTGATTGTTAGCTGGCTAACCATAGTATCTGGTCTGCTTACTATCAGCGTGTCTTTGTTGACACATCTGATTTGCACAATAGCTAACGTTACATGACGAGCTAACTTGGATTGCTTTGGAATAGACACTAAAAAATGATGTACCATATCACGGTGCACTTCAAATTTGAAACAAATCTGCTACATCAAACCGTTCATTTTGTTACGTCACTGAATGGACCTACACAAACATCATAATGTGGCAGATATCTTTATTTGTCTAGCCTGGTTGTATGTTTAGTCATTATTTGCACACAGGCAGTACTTCAATGCACCTCCATGATGGCACCAGACGTGGTTACTAGATGTGTGACGTAACTGTACTTGTGGAAGGACCAATAGCCCCGTAATGTAGTAGGTGGGTACATGTTGCCCAGGAGATAGGTACATCTGGTGACCCCACCATCTCATATAAATCATATAGTCTGATTAAAGTTGACTATGCACATAAAATAGGCGGGTATGCTTGCCATACCTTTCATTACACCACCAGGTGTGGTGTGCTCCACACTAAGATATGGCAGAGAGAGGAGAGCAGCCCCTCCCACCTCTTTTATCCAGCAGGGAACTGGGGGAGGTAAAACTCCAGTAGTGTCCCATTAAGGCTCCCACAAGCCCCTAACAACAGGATGGGACCTGGAAGGGGACAAGAAGGCTTTCTTTTCCACTGGACCACCACCCATGTTGAGAGGGTCTAATTATACACCACAAGTTCAACTCAGTCTGCACAGCAGGTTTCTTTACATCAAGTGGAACAAAAAATGTAAAGTGCTGAATGTGGCTCGTCAGTTTGACTCGGATTAAAGCAATGTAGGGAGGCTACATCTGAAATGTCCCTTGCAGTGTGGAAGAAACAGACAGGCTTTGTTTAACTCTGAGGTAAAGAAACTTTCCAGTGCTCAGCTTTTTATTATGAAGTCTGGGCCCTGGGGGGCCACCAGGCAAGCCCATGTCACAGTAAGGAATATTGTTTCTGGACATGGGGGAGTGCCTGTCAAATAGAGGACATGTGGCAGGACAGACACTGAGACATGATCCCTTGAGGGCTTTGCCTCCCTGTGACTTCATGTGAAGGGTTCATTCCATAACTTGAAAGATCCAATATGTGTTCGATATCTCCAAGAATATACAGTTCAGTAAAATTGCTATCATTACCAGGGACATCAGTTACCTATTATCCTTTAAAAACTACCAGAATGTATTAGACGTTTGTGCCAGCAATAATTTTGTAAGAGGCCATGTATGTCATTTTGTGACATGTGCCAGATTCTGGATACTTCTATATATACATCTCTGGCGGAAAATCTACAATGCACTGCATAAAACGACTGCTTGTGACAAACACCGTATGACACCGTCATCAGTTCTGAGGCTTACGTTCCACATGCAAACACATGATTGACATGGCGGACCAGCCGCCGGTGTTTGTCAGTATTGAACGAGTCGTCTGCTGATTGGTGCTCGATGAATGAAGCTCACACAGCACATTCACCACTGGTACTTCCGCTGAGTACGTTGGAGTCATCAAGAGGAAAGAATCACTGATCAGACGTATTGACCATTCATCAGTTACACTTCAACAACATGCTGCGGCACAAACAGAAAAGCCTTAATTAGTTAGTCATTCCAACCAACAGCATCAAAACACAAGGGCTTTATGTATGTGATGGCAGAGGATTCAACAGTGTCAACAGCAAAGGGCCGTAATTATGTAGAAACCAATGCATGGATCTTAATTATGTTGATTTAAATAGCTTAATCACATTGTGGGAAATGGTTCAATCACCTTCAAATCACCTTGCGTTAAGTAGTTAATCTGTTAATTATCTTCCTTACGTTAATAACAGTTATAATGCATAACTAAAGTGTGGCCCAGGTTCTCTGTATTTACAGTCTAACTCCCATGTAGGGCACTAGGGAGATTCCCTCAGAGATGATAGAGAACACTGTGGGAGGGAGGATCACAGAGCATACGATATGGTGGAGATAGAGAGATCAAAAAACTCCCTCTAAGTGCCTCTACCGCACCCTCCTTCCACGGGAGCCCTCATTGGGATGCACCATGGGTGCCGCACCCCTGGAACAACCACTGGAACAGCACGGCACATGTGCTCTCCCCCTATTCACCATGTAAACAAACATCGAGTGGAAAATGAAATGACAGATTTATTGTATATAAATGTATGTGCCAGCTAAAAATAGGCCTTTTAGATTAGACATGGGAGCAGTGAAAGAGCGGGCGGGGGAACCTCCCCAGAGCCCCAAAGAGGCCAGTAAAGATGTCTGCCAAGTGAAACAATATACCCACATCGCTGCAAATGACATTCTGTGGAATCTGAGACCATCAACAGACCCAGTGGGCGTAGAATACTTTTTACACAGGGCAATTAAAAAATCGACCATCCACAGCAAAAGAAAACACAGGAGTGCTGTTAAATCTGCACTTAGAGCTGGAATTGAATGGGAGCATAGACAGGCGATAAGCCTTCCTCAGAGCCGAGTCAAGTCAAAAGTCCCAGTGGGTATGTGATGGGTCCGGGTGGAGGGGGTGCTCAGACTGGGACTGAGGCTTGGTTGGAGGTGCTGAGTAGACCTATGGGGGATTTTAAAAAGCACGATTACTCAGTTAGCCAGAGAGCTGATGAATTTCACGCTAAATGATCTTGAAACAGCGTCCCAAGTGTTATTTATAATGAATGATCACTAACTTGGTTTGCTACAAGACGTCCATAAGAACCGACACCAACATTTTATTTGAGCCTGTACACTTGAACTGTTGAACTGTTTGTGTCATGGCTATACAAGAGGAGACAAGGTCCTTCACGTGGCGAGACCCAGAGAAAGAAAGCCTCGTTGTCGTCTTAGTCTTATCCTTAAGAACAGATATATGTCCCCTAAAATATCATTGAACACTGTCTGTCTGGCTGTCTGTCTGTCACTCAGCATTCAACACAGCTTATCATCCGCTGAGAATGTTCAAATCTACTCCTGTCTCCCGCCACAGATAAATATAGGCTGTTTCTAAAACAACCGCCACACTGGAGTATTATGGGAACATTTCAATAATTAATTTGCCCTCATTTTTCTCCCTCCCTTTCTCACACACGCACACACACACACACACCTTGTGCACGAATCACGTGCCATACACGTGCGTCTACATTTTCCAAAATTCCACAGCTGTCTGTGGTCTTTTAAATGATGTGCCTGTACACTTAAATAGAGCCCAAAACCCCACATTCTGACCTAAATCATCTGGCAGCCTCTCTCGCACAATCTGCCCACATGCTGAAAGGAACAGCATGCCGTACTCTTGGGGCTGGGCTCAGGCTGGCTGTTTTCTGGGCTCCTCCGAGCAAACGCCATGTCGTTTGTCACATGGCTCACGTGGATTACGCCCTCATTTGCATCTGTGAAGCTGGAACGTGTGAGTGTGTGTGTGTGAGAGAGAGTGGGGGTGGTGCGGGGTAGGAAAGAAGGAGGAAGGAACTGAAGACAGAGAGACACTGGATCGTCGCCGTCTGGGGTCAAAGGCATTTTTGACACCTGTTTGGCCTTGGACCACATGGATTATATAATGTCTGCTGGGGTGAGGCGTGTTTGGGGCAGGTGTGCTGCAGGAATTCATATACAGCCTTCCGCTGCTGGCTGGTTCACAGCTCTGGGTATGGCGGTCTTATATAGCTCAATGGGTCGAGCACTAACACTCTGTGGTGTCAAAGTAGGGGGGCATAATGGTACTGACTACCCAGGGCCCCTAAATTGTCTTGACCAAAATTCCTTTTGTGGTCCTCATCTGTATATTTATAAATATTTTATCGTATTTCACACTGCTCTGGTTTCGAAACAGGGTTTGGCTGAAATGCAAAAAACCGCGAACAAATAAAAACTCTGATACAGCAACTGTCAAATCAAATTTGCTAAAAAAATTAATGCGCAGTCAAAACATTTTTTATTTGGAACTAAATTATTTGGAACAGGGAACTACTGGTGAAAGTTTGGAAGACAGCTGATTAGCGCTATCGTGGTAGTGCCTGAAAATGTGTGTCTGAAAATGGATCAGTACATTAATGTGTGCAGGAGGTGTGTTTCAGCTGCGGATGGGTAGACAAGGGTGTATGGGGGCGGCAGTAGCTCAGGAGGTAGAGTTCCCGCCCCGCAACTGCAAGGTCGGCGGTTCGAGTCCAGCTCCTCCCGGGAACAATCTGTTGTAGTGTCCTTGAGCAAGACACCTAACCCCGAATTGCTCCCGTTGAGCAGGTTGGTACCTTGCATGGCTGCCTCCGCCAACGGTATGACATGTAAGTTGCTTAATGTAATGTAATGTGTAAGTCGCTTTGGATAAAAGCGTCTGCTAAATGCTGTAATGTAATGTAATGTATGCTACAGATGGAATAATGGCGGTGTGGGGATGAGAGGAAAGTGGAGGGGGGCTCAGACTCCCTTCCTGTGCAAAAGGCCCATAATATCTAGATACAGCCCTGCTAACACTGCCAGGGTTAGGAGCCTGATTCCCACTGGGACCATGCATGCTAAAAATGTCTACACTCATTGTTCTGTACTGTACAAAATGGTATATATCATGTTATTTCCAAAGAAAGGCAAAAAGACGGCCTTGTTCCATCACCCCTGCTCTGTCCACACCTGTCAGAAAGAAGTTCAAAGTAAAGCTGGTGACCCGAATATGTCCGTTTCAGTTCCCCCCTTTGGTCTCACCCACTCCCCAGCAGCATCAAGGCACCGTGCCTCAGAGAGCGAGCCGGCCAGGAGCATCCATCCGTATCACTCATCATCCCTTATCGCATTGCCCCATATACAGTATACCCTCACTCTCTGGGATTTATTTATCAAGGGAAGGTTTATCTCACGTTGTCTTTTTCAGGAACACCCTGCCTCACATAAATGCTTTATATTACAGATAGTGGGAATCGTACTCCTCAACATACACCTCTGTCTTTGCAGCGAACACCATGTCCAGGACTACATAAACTATTGGCTCTTCAACTCAATCTCCCGCCTCCCTTTTCTCTCTGTTCCCCTCTGTAGTATATTTGACCTCCTCACCTCTTAGCAGGGTCAAACAGCCTATTGGAATCACTCCTGGCAACAAGACATTTCTGTGTGATCCAATCGACAATGGTGAGGCAACTCCTTGGGCACCGTTGCCAAACAGGATTGCCCTAAAAGTTTCCCCGTGTACAGTGGCACTACCTTAAGAGGGGCTCAGCTGCAGAGTCTCCAGCCGACCGTTAAAGACTTCATGCTTTTTTTAAACAGTGAGCTCAGAGATAAAGGAGGAACCGGTCACAGGCATGCAGACGGGTGCTAATCAGCCGGGGACACGGCTGTGGGAAATAGCAGGGGAATGTCCGTTGCCGGACCAGAACCTGCACTGTGTCACCAGGCACACAGACAGCCCTGATGTGAGTGACCTCAGTCACACTCAGGAGGCCCTGTGGAAAGAACCAGACAGGCTGCTGGAGGAACTGATAAGACTTACGAACGAGCCTTTTAATTATAGCCATTACGGTTAGTTAGTGTAATGACAAGTCGCTGTGCAGTGGATTGTGAGCAATGCAAAAAATGTTTGTCTTTCAGTTCCGCCTATCTATGACCTTGTCCTCTGCAGGCCTAAATGCCACTGAGGAAGAAGCAGCGGCCTTCTTGCAGAAAGCTGATCCACCCCAGCCACGTTTCAGCGTCTTCCCTTCCCAAACAAATTCCTCAGAGTCACCCACTCTGAAAGAGCGCATTGTAGTTCAACCAAACCCTGCCTGCTCCTATAGCGGACGAGGGGAACGGAAAGTGGGGCCCCGTGGAGCTCTCCATCGGCTGCCCAGACCTCTCTCCCGCCTGAGCTGATTGTGACTGACCGCAGGCTGGCCCAGAGAGAGAGAGAGAGTGACGCTGCCTTCAGGCGCTGCTCGTAAACCGTGGAGTTATTGCACACTGAAAGCCTCTCCAAAGATGACGTGTCAAGCGTCTCTTCACCACACAACAGATAAAAGACAATGGAAAGCCAGCACTGCTTAATAACCAGACATACCGCCCCGAAGGGCTAGGGCTAGCTACAGGACATCAAATGGTTTCAGGTGTATTTTTAGATATAAAACATACATGTGCTGCAGTGGCAGAATGAAGAGGAGAAAATGTTGCAACAGGCATGTAACCAATGCTATTGTCAATCTATTAAAGTTAAACAAAGAGTAGAAAGCCGTTATATACATAGATTGCGAAACAACAACAAATAGCAATCACTTTCATCGTCATTAACTACAACAACTGTTGTTGACACGTCTTCCATTTTTCTCCGCATCTTGGCAACTCGGGTATAGAAAATGAAAAATGTTCCCAGTAGTATTTACCACTTTGATTGGGTCGTTCACGCGCGCTCAATTCACGCGAAGCGACATTTCCGACGACACCCGAAGGCAGCGTCAGGACGGGCGACGTGACTGGAGTGGGCGGGGCTATGCAAATGAGGAGCGGTGAACCGAAGAGATGCTCCCAAGCTTCTGTGCGCGCGGACCGGCGGGACTGAGCGGCACTTGAGCCCGAGAGTCCAGGAAGGAGGACGCGGACGCCGCTCCAGCAGACAAGACCACCGTCGTTCGACCCTCAACATCGCGACATGGCTTCCAAGTGTCCCAAGTGTGACAAGACGGTGTATTTCGGTGAGTGCTGCCCGCCCTGTGCGAGTTCTTTTGAGTCCCGGGATGGTGGTCCCGCTCACTCTGTCATGTTTGACCCGCGCCAGCTACCGTTTTTCATCGTTCGCGTTGTCGTCCGGCGCAAAGGCGACGGTTGACCGCTTCGTTTTATCACACGTGTTCTGAAACGGCGCTTGTGGTTGGATACGAAGTCGCCTTTTTATACCTGTCCGGAGAAACTACAGCGGCTACTTGGTCACTTGGAAACTGGTCAAAAGTTTACATTGCCAATAAATATAATCTAGATGTACAAATACGTTTTTGGGAAATTGTACACGTTTAGAAACATCTTTAAACATATTGTAACATGTGAATTTGTATTTGTTTGTATTTTATTTGTTTGGCAGTTAGTCATCAGCCTAATTATGTGTCCCCCAAGCTCAATAATGCTTTGTCGACTTTGGACCATTGGTCTGGCAAAAATGAAAAACCCTGCCTACAATTCCCAGAGGACTCCTTCACAGAAGTTAAGTTCATAGCATTCCTCCTTAGATTGGGTTATTTTAGAGCAACAGCTTGTCAGCCCAAATACCTTGCGATGTAAATGTTTGACAGAGGCAAACTTTGGGAAGACCAAAAGCTGGAGAGGTAAAAGGGTCAACGTAAACGATGGCCACAAGAGCAAACATGTCAATGAATTGTGATTTTTAAAAGCAGATAAAATGCATATGACATCTATGAAGGAAACGTTCCCTGTCTGCGCAAGAGTTTGATTTGTCTTATTTTGAGACTGATCTGTGCCATATTTGATTTGTTGTGTTTGGTACATATCCAGGCTTGGCAGTTTGCTGTGCTTTGCGCCGCCTTGCCAAGAGTGCAGTGACGCCATATGTTGAAGTTGCCCACTCATAGAGGAGCATAGTAACAGCATGCTGTGTCAGTGGGAAGAAAACCTGCTAGTAAACAGAGATGCAAAGCAAAACGCCCACTTGGGCAAAGCACTTGGTCACGCTGAGTAAGATGGCATGTTGTGTTTTCAATAAGAGACATTTTGTCCTGAAGAGGTGCGCGCACACTTGAAGTGACAAGTGCAAGAGAAATAAGAGAGCTCAGTTTGGGAAGATAATTAAGAAATGTCCATGGCTACTTTGAATCTGAAATTGCACCTGATGTTCTCCCTTTTACATGTTCTAGGTGATAGGGCTGTTTGATATGACGATATATATAATGGGACGATAGAAAAATGTATCGTAAATATTTTCCTCTATAGTTTCTATCGTAGTAGTAACAGAGCTGCTTTACGGTCGTATTTTACGTCATTCCTGACCCCGCTTTACGTTCTCTACACATGGACTGGAATAACAAGCAAACACTGTTCAGCGTGACACAAAACAAAACTCTGTTGCATTCTTTTTTCTGTTAAACAACCGTTTTCAGTCGTGCCAATTATTCCACTGATATACAACCAGAAAAACATTTTATGCGATGGATCATCAGCTCTTATCACGACAAGGCTCTGTATGTAATCTGGACCGTTTAGCCTCTGTCATTATTTTACAGTAACCATCTGCTGATGATGCAGCTAACTTAGGAAAGGACTATCCACTAGGGAAGGGCTGATCGAAACTGGTATGGATACTTTGATGTTCACATTCTACTCATTTGGTATTTATGTCCTTTTGAAAAGTATCAATTTAAAAGTTATTTTTAATCCAAAATGCGGTTGCGTCAGTTGAGCATCATAGTTTCACTAGAGGTGGGAAACTCCCCAGTTCCCAGGTGTGTTAACTGCAGCCTTACAATCTCCAAGTGAGAAACCGTCATGAAGGGGCTTTAGTTTCATGGACTTTACAGTTTACAATGTCCAGAGGTTTTACCAGACTGTTTTTCAACATGTTCCAAAAAAACAAACGCAATTCAGAGCCTTTTTCAATTTCTGATTGTTGGTTTACTTTTACTTATTACTTAATACATGGTTGTTTGTCTCTTTTGGTAATTTCTCTTCTGATGCACTGCTGTAGTGTTTTGGTCATGTTAAATAAAAAGTACATTAATGTAACTGCTTTGGGGTCAATTCTTAATGTAAATATGAATATTTTAATACAATTTACAGCATTAGTTCTCTGAGAATCTCTTTCATATCCAAGCTAAATTGGTATTGTAACTGAAACATCCCTAACTGAATAGATATTGAATCAAATCAAGGCAGGAAATCAGTGGCGATACCCAGCCCTAGAAGCGTGTGGTTATTTTCATCAAATTTACAGAAAATGTACTATATATATATCGTGATATGAAATGACCCATATCGTGATAGAAGATTTTGTCCATATTGCACAGCCCTACTAAGTGGGATGGACTTCTTTTTAGGGAGCATATGCTGCTGTTCTGTTAAAGCCTGAGTAATCCTCTTATGTTTATGTTTTGCTTTTCTACGTGGAGCAAAAACAAATTTTGTCCTTCGGTGCTGATCCTCCCTACACTTCGCCGCACACAGAGCTGCCATGGGGTCAAAATCAATTATGTGAGTGGATGGAAGTCCTTTTACGTGGTAGTGAACATCACAGCTGCTGCTCATCCTGTGGGTCCCGCAAGGCGCTGGACTGGAATAATATGTGGACAAACAAGATTTATATTCCTAAAATACAACCATGCACATCTGATTATTCTTTTGCGTTGCACCTTAATTCGCAGCAGCATGTCGGCGGGTTAGTCACAGCTCCTCTTATGATTTATTCTCTTTTTCTTACATTTGTATGTAACATACTGAGATATTGCCTAGTGAAGTTATTTTTACCATGGTTGGGGTGTGTTGCGTTGGGTGGAGTGAGACTGGGGCGGCGTCGACTCTAGAGCAGCGGGATGATTATGCAGGATGGCTACTGGAATTAGCTGTAGATGTCAAACTAGGGAGGATTGGAGAAAGTGAGTGAAAGAGTCAATGGCTGTAATATTAAGGATTCAGTCGTTGCCGGGGAGGGTGCATTTGTCAAACCTGTGACGAGGCACGGGAGAGGTCGGGGAGGGAGAATGGTTTGGCTTCTGCTGCCCACGGCCTGAAACATCTAGATGATGTCAGTGAGAAATTTCAGACCGCTGCTGTAGAATGAGCTCAGCCGGCTCCACCTACATACATCCTCCTCTCAGCCACTTGGGCTCTCCTGAGACCCAAGAGAGAGAGACGCAAGACATCCTGCGCTGGGCTGAAGTTAGCCTTGTAGAATGGTGAAAGGCAGGATATAGGAATGAATGAGGGTGCAATGGGGGGCTGCTTTTGATCTACACCAGGAAATGTGTTGTCTTTTTTCCGTCCGTATAAGGATCGAAATGTGCTCCCATTTTCTTGTGGAGGAAGAGTGGTTCATGGTGTTGCTATATAGAGCAGTGACTGGCCCACCCTGCAGTAGACCCACCTGGTCCTCCAGCGTTGCCCGATATTTGAATTAGTAGGCTCAGCGTTTAACTCCACCCCTCTGTCCCACTGCAAAAATGTCATTTCAAATGGCGGCGGTGAGCCACTGTCTGGAATGGAAATATTTTATTATTTTCCGTTGGTTGCTTTATTGGACAGCTGTTTTTCAGACGGCTTAATTTAATTGCCACCAAAAGGCAAATGTTCACGTTGGGACTGTACTTTTGTCCCCTCCTTGCAGCTGTTCCCTCTGCTTTTCAATCACTCAGAAAGTGTCTACAGCCTAAAAAGGGATGTTAGATTTATTTTCAGAAAGCCACACAAATAACAACTAAAAAAAGATACCCTGGCATTAAAAGAATGCAAACACGTCTCAAGGGTTGTTGAGTTACTTTTTCAATTGTAGGGTGGCTGAACTCAAATTCCTTCTGTGCACATTTTGGCTTCACATCTGTCAGTTCCAGTGGTACAGAGATACTGAGAATACAGCGGGGACTATTGACTGACATGTGACCAGGTCATAGACCCAGTGGGAATACGCCGGGTAGCGTGCGAGAGAGTGCATGCAGAGCACAACACAGCACGGCTCACTAGATCTCCAACTCCAGACGTAAATGTGGCCGAGCGGTCCAGCAACAACAGCGACGGCTCTTTGTGCAACTAAGTGAATAAACGAGAAACTAATGGTGTTCTGCTGTGAGATTTTCTCTCTCTCCCTTTCTTCAGTCACCTAGTCTTGCCTCAGGCCCTGAGTTCCTCTTCCCCTGAATTTAAGAACAAGGAAAGGGGGGGAAAGGGATGGGATGGCTCGCCTTTATTTAAAATGGAGACTCTCTAAGTGCCTTGTGCATTCTAATGAGAAACAACATCTCTGTTCACACAAGGCTCTTTCTGTCTCGGCGACAGAATGCCTTCGTCCTCTCAGCCCTTCCCTGACAGTGCGGAGCAGCACACTATTTCCCACACACTTTCCTTTATCCTTCTCTACGCCAAACACCCATTTCTGTCAACACTAGAGTACCCTGTCTTCCACTTGGCTGCCCCATGGGCTGTGCGAATGTGCCTTGTCAGTTTTGTAATGTCACTGTGAAACCAGACAACGAGGGTCCTTTCTGAGGCACAATTATGATCCCCTAATGGAGGTGGCATTCAACTCAGTGCTGAAAGATGGGCTTCCCCCGAAACACAGATGGAAACCATTCCACCTTGCTACAGTACAACCTCTTATGTAACAGCAGAGGGATCGTGAAACTGATTTGTTTGTCTGCAGTTAAAGCATTTCCAAATTATTCACTCACTCAAAGCATCATATTCATCCAGTTACCACAGTCTAGATCTGTAGCAGGGTTGGTGCCATTCTTCCGGTCTATTCCCACTGTAGAATGCGTGTTCCACTACTTTGTAGGCTAGTCATGCAGGTCAGACCTATTTGAGGCAGGGACTGTAAAACGGCACGTTGCCTGCGGCTCCTTTGACCAACGCAGACAGGATGCGAGTTAACTACAGCTCATTTACGTCAGCCAGCAGGATTCACGAGGTCGGCCTCTTTATTCACAGAGGGAGGGAGAGAGGCTGGAGAGGAAACCTCGCCTCGACTGAGGCGACAGACGACCTCCAGAGCTAGGTTTTGCTGTGGGGCTGCATCAGCCGCAGGGGGAGACGGATCCAAACACATGTGTCCCAGAGGTTCTTTAGCATCGGTCCACACCCTGCAGTCACTGCAAGCACACATGATTTCTGACCAAATCAATACTAATGTCCGGCACACCACTGTTGGTGTGTCAATTCACAATACACAGTTCACTCAAACATCAGAAATGTACATCCATCTATCCAGTACGGCTGGACTATTAATTGTGTTTTACGATACACTTAGTCTATGAAATATATTTGCCCCCAAAATGATCAAGGCTAATAATCATCAGGATTCATGGTGAATGCATAATCAAATTTCAGTTTTAGTTTACATTTTGTGTTGAAGATGAATTGACCCCAACCCACCACACACACACACACATAGTTTTGACAGCCTGGGTATGTGATGCTGCCTGGTGCACAACCTGGTCCCCTGCTGAAAGCACCTTCAGAGTGGGTTTAATACCAGTGTGCGCCTGACTGAGTGGCCATTGTCTTGAACCCAAGTAAAAGGCCACATGTCCTTGAGGGTGTTTGCACTCCAGAGAGCAGAATGGAGAGAGGAATGCAGAGAAGGAAATGCAGCCTGCTTGTTTTTTCCTTCCTGCCACAGGCTTCCAGTTGGAAGCGAGGGTTGTACTGTGTTTGTTTCTGTGTACCTTCCACGTGTGACCCCCTGCTCTGCGTTTGAGCCCCCTGGTATCAGCTATACGCTGTATAATGGAACATGGAGTTATCACACTGCTGTGACAAAAAAAACCGGCTGCATGGACTCAGCTGTCACTGATGGATGTAGGGAACGGGGGAGGGGGCCGCGTGGATGTGTGTTTTGGAGGGGGTTTTAGCACGAAGGGCTGAACACATGGGTCCACATCACCGAGGGCTGGAACAGAGCTGAATCCAGCCAGCCGTGATTTAGAAATGTTTACAAATATCATTGTTACCGGGTTACGCCATGAGCAAGTAGGCTCGAGCTTCATTTGTCACAAATACGTTGGTCATTCCTTTACAGCTTTTTGGGCTATTCGATAATGTCTGTTTAAATAATAGACCCGCTTAATGTTTGCCTCGTCTGTGAGGAAGCGATGTAAACCGTCACAAGAGTTGTTTGCAGTGATGAAGCATTTTGACGGCTGGTATTCCCTCTCGTACCTCAGTGAATTAAGCATTTCACATCTCTGTAGGCCTTTCATACAGCCGTCTAACATCCAGAAACATTAGCCTATTCAGTCCTTGCTGATTCTATCTCGGCCCCAGGCGATAACGGGCCAACAATGAGTAACGGTTATAGAGATGAGCTCCTGCACCACGCCAACAGCGGACACAGGGTCGTCCGCCTCGTCGTAACGCATTGGATTTCCCCCCATTACACCCTGATAGAATTATTGAGTGACAAGAGAGCACCCATATGAGATTTCAGAACCCAGCCTCTGGCGGACGTTCCTATCGCATTGCATGCTGGGGGTTCAGCTGTGTAAATGTTGTCCATTACCTAGTGCTTATTTATCTGTCATGACTTTTCAGACTTTGAGTAAGACGGAGAGGACAAAGTCCCCGCTCCTCCTTCCTCCTGTCCCGGTGATGAAACTCAGTCCATGGTGTACGCTGATGCGCTGTTACTGTTGATAATTACGCGACTTTAATTAAGGCATTTGGAGCAATGGGCCATTAATGTTCGCCCCTGTAAACCCCTTGTTAATGCACAAGTTCTGTTGCTTAATGCCCCGTCCAATTACAGTGTGTTTTTACACAATTTGCCCTGGGCCTCCTCCCATACCGCTCCTCTCCCTGACTGAGGGAGAATCATACACACAGCACAACTGGTTTCCCTCTCGATATGATCTAGGGCTGTTAACTGGTTTCCCTCTCAATATGATCTAGGGCTGTGCGATATGGACAAAATCTTCTATCACGATATGGGTAATTTCATATCACAATAACAATATATAATATGATATAGTACGTTTTCTGTAAATTAGATGAAAAATTCTGATTGTTGGTTTAACAATTACTTATTAATATATGGTTATTTGTCTCTTTTGGTCGTTTCTCTTCTGATGCACTGCTGTAGTGTGTTGGTCATGTTAAATAAAACTTACATTAATGTAACTGCTTTGGTGGAAATTCTTAATGTAAACATTAATATTTTAATAATGCACCAGGTTAGAGGGTTCCTTGTACAATTTACAGCATTAGTTCTCTCAGAATTGTCTTCCCCTGAATAAATAAAGGTTTCAATTCAAAATTTAATACTAATGCAAAGGCTTTCACATATAATCTTTTCCAAGCAAAATAGGTATTGTAACCGAAACATCCCTAATCGAATAGATATTGAATCGAATCGAATTGGGACCTGGTGAATCGGCCGATACCCAGCCCTAGAGGCATGTGGTTACTTTTGTATAGAGAAATTCTTAAATTGTACAGAAAACATATTATATTGTGATATATATCGTTATCGTGATATGAAATTACCTATCGTGAGCTAGGATTTTGTTCATTTTGCACAACCCTAACGGACAGATATGGATATTATTTTACTGGAACAACCTCACCTCAATTTTCCACTAAATTGTGGGAAGATCACAATTTAAACCAAGCATACCAAGCATTTGTAAACACTGGGGTTAAATCAGGTTGCCAAACACACTGTGAGAAGAGGAGTCGAGATATAAACCATACATGACAATACAATTGGAGGAGCCAGTCAAAGACTGAAGAGCTTAGATCAGGAACTTATGAAGGAAGTTAAGCAGCTTACAGTGGTGCGGGTATCATATCGTTTTTGAGATGACCTTAGACTGTTGGCTCTCCGCTTTCACTTGTCTTCCTCTCCTCTGGTGCTAAGCATTCTGCAATAGCATCATTTGTCAATTAATACTGTATCAAGAATGACGTTTATAAAAAAAAAAGGAAACAGGACATTTTCATGCAGACACAAGATTTAATAATGAAATCAGTGTGAACATGCTAAATCCCACAAATACAGAGCCTTTCTGGCCACCTAACAGCAAGAAGATTTGACTGGCCCATAACAACTGAGTGGGTAGAATATGGCACTAACCATGCCAGGATTAGAGGTTTGATTCCTGCCGGGCCCACCCATGCTAAAGGCGTTTCCATTTATCCTGTAAGGCCTTTTAGATAAATGTGTCCACCAAACGTAACATGTTTCATGTTATGTTGACTGAATTATGTCACTGAGGAAAATGTGACCAAATATTTGACACAGGTATGTAGAGCACTTATGCACTATGCCCTTTAGATTTGGAGCGTCTATAACGAAAAAATAAAATACATTATATTTTAATCTATGCCTTTGTGAAAAAGATTTCCCCCTAATATTCAGCAATGTGCAGATTCTTCAGGACCTAGGCTACTCATTTCATATTGACTGAACTTGCAATAATGGTCTTATTTATTTCCAGATGTCTTTTAGTAGGCCTACAGCAAAGACAGACAGGAATGAGAGGTGAGACGTATTGCAGCTAGAAACTCCAATCCCATACAGTTAAGATACACGTTCATTTTCCAGGGCAATCGCACTGTGTACATTAAACCACAAGGGAATCCCTTGTTGTGTGCTTTGGAGTCAGGCTAATTGTAGGTTAATGGAGGAGAAAATAGATTGGCTGAAAGGATTTGGCACATCCACATCAATGTTGACAGTGTTGATGTGAATATCCGGAGAGACATCCCTGTGAACAGGAGCTTGTTAGTTTAAGTGTGTGTGCATTTACCCTCACGTTGTTGCCATAACCAAGCAGAGGGAGAGGTGTCGACTTTTCATTAGCGGGTTCATTTGTGCCCACGTTTCCTATTGGACTTCAGAAATCGTAACCTCAGACTGTCTGTTGACTGATTATGTTTCGTTTTGCAGTGGTTCAGTCGTAGTCACTGTTTTTGTTAGTGTGTGTGTGTGTGTGTGTGTTTGTTGGAGGGGGTGATGGCTGTAGGCATATGGGGCACACATATTTTTGAGCAAATGCTTATTTTATTAAATCAAGCACTAACAAATGCACCCATGCAATAATGTCAAGTCAAGGGCAAATTTGCTGTTTCTATTTCAGTGGTGGGGGGGGTTTATGAATACGAATAATAAGAATAGAGGAAGACTGGGAGCAGGGGGTGGGGGGTTGTAAAACAGCTTGACCAGATGCAGATCCCCCCACTCTATAACTCCCTCAACATATAATACAGACAGACACCCTTCTGACAGGCTCGCCCCTCTTACAATAACAACTGCCCTTTAAACCAGGGAGCTGTTAAACAGTGGACTTTATTACTACACACACACTCACACACAGAGCAGTGAGGCCACACTGGCGGGGCCCCTATGTCTGTTCCCATTCATACGCTCTCTTTTCAACACTGTCTAGGGGTGTGTCGGGGTTTCTGAGACAACTAATGAGACACACACACACAGTGAGGACACATTGACAGGGTTCTTGTGTCCTATTCATGCAGTCTCTGTCTAGAGGTATATGGTTATCCTCAGATTTAAGAGGAAATAAATCACACACACACACTCAGAGCGGACTGGATGAGCCCCTGCTGGTTCCATTCAAACACTCTCTTTAAACACTGTCTAAAGGTGCCTAAAGGTTTGTGGCTATCCCGCGATTTAAGAGGAATAAATAAA
>OMOT01039074.1:0-30286 GCA_900312575.1 Acanthochaenus luetkenii
ACCAACTATACAACGCAGTCTTTCATCAGCTAAACACTTCAATAGGAACAAGTAGCATAAAACACTTCAATAGGAACAAGTAGCATGAACACTTCGATAGGAATAGTAGCATTAGTAGTAAAAGTCATTAGTGTTTTTGTTTTGAAAAGAGTAGAAGGAGAGGTCAGTTCAGGTGGGGTCTAGGTGTAGGCAGAAAAGATGTGTTTTTAGTCTCCTGCGAAAGATGGGTAGCGATTCAGCTGTCCTGACTGAAGGGGGGAGCTCATTCCACCATTGCGGTGCCAGGGTTGCGAAGAGTCGCCCCCGTGATGAGCGACTTCCAAGCCCACGCAGCGAAGGGGGGGCTAGGCGACCCGCAAGAGTGGAGGAGCGGAGCGGACGAGCTGATGTTTGGAACTTGACCAGGGATTGCAGATAAGGAGGGGCAGTTCCATGAATTGTCCTGTAGGACAGTTGCACCCCCTTTTTGCACGAAACATGTATTTTTGTCTCATGATCTACAGTAAAAAGCCCTGTAACATTTTTCCCTTCATGATTAATGCAGATTTAACAGCTGAACTCCATAAGGGGTCTAACAACATACTCTACACTTTTATCCAAAGCGACCTACACACCATCATATATATATATATATATAAAAAATAACACACCTTCAATCAGAGAGGAAGACCTGATCAGTGAAATCACCTGGTGTAGTTTTTGGTTGGAATGAAAACATGCAGACTCTTTGCCGTCCATGGCACATGGTTGCCCATCCCTGATTTAGAGAGTAGGTTGAATACCTCTATTTCAAACCCTTCATGTTACCTCTGTCAATGAGTGCTGTGATGCACTGTTTTGTAACCCTGTCACATAGATCGGGGTTCTTGATTTCACAAGACTTCGATTCAAAGCGTCCTCGACAGATTTTGTTCCATTTCGCTTGCACAATGCTATCAACCTCTCCAGACCTCATGTGAATACTGTCAATTAATAGCCAGGCTAATGAATGCTTCATTATATTCAGAGTGAGGTTGGGGGTCTGGACAGAGGAATCTCAGGGTTCATTGCTACACCAAGGACAAATTCCCATTCAGGAATTAGACCACCAGGAAACTCAACACTTTCATACAATTGACCCAGACAGACAGACAGTTTTATTAAGGTAACAATTTGACATAATGGGATTGTGCTTTGGCAGTCTGACTGTAAAACAAATATTCCAATATGCCGCTGCTTGCTCTTTCAGTTGCACTGAAAAAGTTCGGTCCATTTGGAATATCATAGCCCACTTTGATTGTCTTTCACCCCCTAGTGTGCCACAGTGCTGATCCATGTAGTAGTTAGTCAATCTCATCCAACAGTAGCAATCGCTACCGGCATGTCATTGTAACGGCAATCAAGCTCTATACATAGTGTTCACAGCCTATTCTTTTTATAGCCACCTCTACAGTACAGAGATAGACTAGATAGATTGGGCCTGCAGCATTTCAACCTTTATGGGATTTGAACTGTTGCTTTCTTGGTATGTCTGGGTGTGTTATGACAAGGTAATAGACCAAAGGCAAAGGTCACCGTCACTTTAAGGTAATTGTAATCCTATACAATACTTACTAAGCACTCACTCATCTATGTGTGTGTATATAGTGCATTACTATGTCTACTTATAGAACCTACTTTTTACAATAGATACATTCTTCATGGCACTTCTGACTGTCCCTCGGTCTAGACTCAAACCTAAAGGTGACTGTGCTTTTGCCATCAGGGCCCCAAGGCTGTTGAACGCCTTGCCTGAGAAATGTAGCCCAGCAAAATATAGCCTTTTAAATCACTTCTTAAAATGCACTTTCATTGACTTGCTGTTATGTAATTGTTTTTGACCTCTTCCACTTTTAATCTTGTGTTGTTCCTTTCTTCAATCTCATTTCATTTACGTAATTTATTCATTCTTATTTTAACCAATTTTCTCTTGATTGTGTTTCTTATTTTTTATCTCCTCATTACTGTGCTGCTGTAAAACAGTGTTTTGACGTACTATGCGGTGCTGGACCCTTCGGTAGCCACACCCCCAAAAAAGACACTTTCACCGAGTATATGCTGTACACTGACTTATTCTACTGGGACTTTTCTCTATACTGACTTCTAATGAGCAGTTTGGGCGTAAACGTATTAGTAAAACACTGCATCTGCAGAATGTATTTGACTATTGTGTTTATGCTTTCCTGTATTCTCAGCTTTTAGATACATGTTATATCAATATACTTTATTTATATTATTACTACTTTCATATAAATTATTTTTTTCTGTATGTATTTGTGTACATGCACAGCCTGCCATATTTATTCAAGTTCAGCAAAGCGCAGAAGGGCAGATCACCACAACGGCTTGCTTGGCTTACTCACCTGAAGTACAATTAGATCTTAATGCAGCACACTTCAGCTCATCACAAATCCAATAGCAATCAGTGATGTCCTTGGCACCAGAATGACAGCCTGTTTAGATATTGATCAGGCACTGCGTCGCTGATGAAAGTGTGACGCTAGTTGTTTTACAGTATTGATTAGCTGAGAACAAGAGAAGCTATTTTCTGCTCTATCTAAGCAACAGAAATACTACCACTACTGGGCAGTGACCCAACCACTATTTATTTTTTCAATCTATGTCCATCTTTAGACCCATCTGCACCAAACGGTATACCCATATGGACCCCATTTATATCCTATTTATTTTGTAAGGTTCTCCCATGTGGTAGTATATGCTAAATACAGTGAATATCACAATACAGGACACTCTGTAATCATTGATGAATGGATCGTCAGCCTAGATTTTACTCTATTCCATTAAAAGGTGGCTGAAATTGACTCCAGCATGACTTTCAAAATGGTCATAACTTTGAGGCTGAGGAGGGTATTCAATTTTACATTAGAGCCATAAATGATGAGGAAGTTAGTTAAAATTGGCAGCATGGAATTTTATACTGTGCACTTTTAATTGAACTGGGTCAGCGACCGTGGAAATGCAACACGCTTGCCTTGTCCTCAGAAAAGACAGTACTGGAAGTAGTAAACTCACAATTCATAAAGTGGAAATGGCCAAATCAATTTGGTACTCAGTGAGTAAAGTGGGGCACAACAGAATTCCCCATGTCCTTGGGGCATGGATGTTTATGGATAGGCTTTCAGTTTCCTTATTGATATTTGCTATAGATTTTTTACTTCATACTGAAATAGACCTGAGGGGGTAGATTACTGTGCATGACCATTGCGATTGTGCACAGACTATTTTTCTCACTCTCTCGCTTTCTCATCTTCATACCCTGTAAAGTATCTTCTTACAAAATGCTCTTCCTGTACGTATCAGTTTGTCCAAAACCAAAATCTCACCTTTTTATAATGCAGTGAAATGTATACTGAAGGTTACGAAGATTATAGCCTGATGCATCATTATTTAAATATCACCACTAGAATACTGATGACACTGGGATCAATGACTGCATAATTGCTTATCATACACATAATGGCAGGAGCAATTTCTATTTCATTCATGCTGACGTTTGATTAGCTTAGTTCAATGAAACTGTTTTCTCCCCAGAACAAATACACACCACAACCTCAATCAGTTTGTCAGATTGCAAATGTTTTGCCAATGCGTCGAGCAAACCATTGATGTCCAACTACAGTTTATTCTACAATTTCTTCTGAAATAGTTGTGAATTTTCAATTAGTAAATTAATGGGATGTCTCATCGTTTTAAGAAGCCTATTTGACTGATTATTAATTCCTTTAAGTCATTTAAAGAATCGAGGGCCACTTCCTGCCCATTTTACATTAGCAATACAGCTTTTAAAATTAAAATAAGCTACTTAAAAATATGTATTGTATACCAAATGCAATCTTTTTTCACATGCATGAATTACTTGCTTGGGTTATGATTTATGAAAATAATTCTCCGTTCATTTGCTCAATAGACCAACTAGTTTTGTATTCTGGAAGGTGGATTTTTTTGGAGGGAAAATTACGAGAGTGGGAATGAAAGGAGCTATATTCAATGAGCATGTTTGTCCAGTTACCTACGATGGAAAGCATAGTCAATTAGTTTTGCTCAGAATTGTATATCAAATGTCACTCCATGACATGATATTTATAACTCTATTGAGGCGCAATGGAGATATGGACAGACATGTGTAAACTTGTAAATTTGTACAGACAAAAATGTATTGAAACTTTATATGACAATTACGTTTTTATTTTAGTTTCATTTTTTTATAAAAGACTCCCTCCTATAGATGGCAACCTGACATTGCTTTTTTTCTTCCTGAATGTACTTGACATGATTTGTCCTAAAATAAATAAGTATATATTTGCTCACCTCTCTTGCTGTGGCTCACTCTCCCCACTTCCTCTTCTCTCTTGCCTCATCTGTCTTTGATATTACAGCAGCTGATGAGAGAGCGTCAGCAGATGGCCAGTCGTCCGTTTGCCTCAGTTGCTGTTGCACTGGACGTCGGGGGAGAGCATACCGAGCTGTTGCAGCCTGTGGTTGATGTGAGTTCTATGTACACTCACTATCATTTATTTTGATTATTCATTTTATGGTATTTCTGCTTTATTAGATTGTATACAGTGGAGATAGACAGGAAAGATTAGTTATTTTAAACAACTTCGGCGATGGCCCGTGACTTCACCACACAGGGTGGTTTTCGTCCAGGCTTGCACACAAAGAAGTATGATCTGCATTTGAACACGCAACATCCCAAGCACATAAAAAAACACCCCAACCCGCTGAGACTTCTTTCATTTATGAAATTAGGTATGGTCTACTGTAAGACAATTCCACCTTGTCACAAAAGAGAAATGCCCTTTGCCAACCCTTGGGCAAGCATTCAAGAATGGTTATCGTACTACGGATGCTCATATACTTAATTTGTCTGGGCTGTCCTCTTGCTTCTACTCTTCTTCTCTTTTCATATGATGTGAATAACTCCCCATACAAATAAAAAGTAAATGATACTAAGACAATTCGGGATAGAAAAGAATTTGGGCTATATGGCTCTACATGTCATATGGGATCAAACTAGAGCTCACAGCAATAAGGAGAGCTGACCTCACATTGACGTTGGGGGGCCATTCAAGGCTAGCTCTGTCTCACCTGCTGCTGAGAGAAATAAAATCACTGTGGCAACCAGCGAAGAGGCACCACATTAGGTATTAGTGCAATGTTGAGTAGTACTCATCATGCATTATGGTATTCTGAAAGGCAATGTGGAGAGAAAGAGGAGAAAAAAAATGCTCCTTGTCTATCTGAATGCACTTAATTGTTGCACTTGTAAAGCAACGTGGTACAGTCTCTGCATTCCCCTGTTAACAAAAGCCTGGCAAGTGAGATGAGCTGTGAGCTCCATTCAACAAACACAAAAAACAAGGTACACTGTAAAACAACTATTTACATATAATTTAGATTAGGGTTGGAAAAGTGGTACTATAAATGTGATTCTTGTAGATGGGGCATCTATTTGCTCCTAACTAACTTATTCCTAACCGGTGAAATAGCCAGTGAACCAACTATAAAAACTGAGATTTCATAAAAATTAAGTGCTTCTTTGTTAATCACTTGTATGCCAAGTTTTCCGGTGGCTGCTAGTGATATAAATGGTCTTAAGTGATGTTCTATGATGTATGTATTGTTTGCTGATAAATGAGGCATGGTTCTTCTGATTGGTCATGCAGTCTTGAAGGCACAGGTCTATAAATCACTTTTGCACCAAATGCTCCACAACAACTGTAGCAAAAGTGAGAGTGCAGATTCACCATTTGTGATGTGCAAGACAGCATCTGAGAGGTTGCAACGGCAGATACGAGAAGTTGTAATCACTGAGTTGTACTAGAAAAAAGACATTTGTAAATATCTTCTGTGAATTCAAATTTAAGGCATAGGTGAATATTTTCTGAGTGTAAATTCTCAGGTGTTTTGCTACAATAATACCATCATAAGTTGCATCTAACTTTTTCATTGTCAGCTTTCAGTTGTCATACTCCTTTCACAAATGAATTGCTTCACTGAGCTAGGCCTATGATGCATTTGTAATTCCATCAAAACATTCTATCATCAGAGCAAAATCTGCACATTCTGACACGGTAAATGAAGTGTAATTATATTATTACATCAGTGTGATGATCAAAACATTTTTGTAGCACTATAGCACATTGTAGCCATTTGGCAGGGTTTTAAAACTGACCATGTATTTTGGACTCATTCCCTGTGCAGAAAAAAATGCACATGTCTTCAAACCTTTGACTGCAAATGCATATGTTGGACCCCGTACAGCTCCATCGTATGCTCTGGCACCAGCTGAAGGTGAACCATATGAAACGAGCTTAATTCCCTTTTTATAAAGGTTAATTGATCGGCATCTGGCATCATTTAGCTGTTTCAAATATTTAATGACAAAGAGGACAATGAAGCCAGGCTAGCAGCACAGGTTTCCCATATGTTTCACCGGTACTGTTGCTACTTTTAGCTCAGACCCACTCAACTCACTGACTTATTGCAGACTAAAATTTATCAGATATATGAAGCATGTACATAATGCCAGGAAATGCCATTTAAAGTAGTTTATGAAATAAAAACAATTCAACATCCAACTACAGCGTTAACATTTATTTTAGTTACACAAGGAATTCTAACCTTTAAGGTCAATCAATACTTAGAGCACATGCGTAATAATAAAGGATATCAGTATATCATAATGCAGTATATGTTATTAACACACGTGAGAGTTCATTATGTGTAAAATGTTACAGAATATTTTGGATCAACACATTTCCTGCTAATTATGCTCACTGTGCTTGTATGTGACATCCAGTATACTGTAGGTCAGTTTGGAAGTCTGAGGTCTAATCTGTAGAGACGGTGTTTAGACTCGGCTTTCATATCATAACTACACCAATAACAATCATTTTTAATAATGCAACTGGATATTAAAGATATGGAAACGGTAAGCAAAAACTTGGAGTTGCCAAGAACAATACCCCAGGCACAGAACATAACATCCATTATAGACTTTCTGCCTTCTAAAATAGACAGTGGCTTAAATAAGTTGGCAGAAAAAGGACGATTAATCAGCTGTTTAAGGGCAATATTCTAAAATGTTTCTCAAAGCTCTAAACAGATTTTCGGTCTTGTATCCAAAGATGTGTTCAGGTGTTTCCAGACACAGATTAGACACTACTTAAAGACACATAGGGAATGTGAATGTAGTTTAAAAAAAACTCCCATCTGATGTTGAGAAATACTGGATTGAAATAGTTGAAGGCCAAAATACAGGAGAGGACACAGTATCTTGGGTTTAGAAAAGAATTGTGGCGACAGACAATACTTAAGATATAAAAGAAAAATGGAAACTGGAGGTTAATACAATAATTGAAGGTAGTGATTGGGAAAAGGCCTGGATATCTTGGCATAAATACCTAAGCAGTCCAGGCTGGAGGGAATATAGATGGAGATTAAGGACGAGATATTTCAGAGTCCCACTGGCAGTATATCCTCATCCGATAAAAAGTCCAGTGCATTTTGCTGGAGGAGCTGCGGGATAGTAGGTGACTATGCTTATATTGTTTTGGATTGCCTGAAAATACAGGGTTTCTGGAATACTGTGGGAAAGGAAATAATGGTAATTGTGGATAGGGACATGTAATTTCAACCAAATCATATAATCTTGGGAAACTTTTAGATGTGTTGGATAAAAACAAGTTGTATATGCTCAGGACACGTATGTTGCTGGCTCATAAAATTATCACAATCTCCCACAATCACTGGTGCAATGGATACAAAATTTTACAACCAGTTTACAACTAAGGATTTTTTGCAGAAAGGTGAAATTATGTGACTGTGTATCTTGCAAAATCACTGATTTAAAATGTATTTATTTGTTTATTTTTCTCCCTTCTGCCCTATGTATGTCCTTTATAGATTAGGCATATTTGCATGTATGTGTACAGGTACATGTGTATGATTGGATATATACGCGTATGTGCACAATAGATGTAAACGCCGTTCATGTATGTGTGATGAATGTGAGACTTACTGTCAGGGACTTTGTGTTGTGATGTTCTGGGTATCTAATCAATAAATGTTAAAAAAAAAAACTATAAAGTAATGCAACTGGTGCAGGAACCAAGACACAGACAGCGGTCCAGAACCAAAATGACCCTTCACTCCCAGTGCTACAAAAAACACATTTAAGCCCTTATTCTCTGACTGTACTGTCAACCCAAAACTAATCTCACAATGCATTAGTAAGTCCCAGCTCTCTGCCACAAAGTCTTTGCTAACCCTCCAGCTGTTCTGAGAGAGAAATGCGCAGCAAGCCATCATGCCTGTTTCCTTGATCCCTGGTTGGTTTAAAGCCCCTAGAGATGGGCATTGCTATTGGTGACCAAGATGAAAGCAGCTGCTGGATGGGGAGCCAATCAGGACCAGACACTGCAGGGCTAGGCCTTGATGACACAGATTTGTCTATTCACTATGGCCAGCGTTCAACATATGGAACCACTAACAGACAGCTAGTATGATAGATGATACCTGTCAGCAGGAGAAACAAGAGAAGGCATTTTGTGTGTGTGTGTGCGAGCGCGCATTTGCATGAGTGTGCGTGCATGCGTGTTTGTGTGCCTGGATAATACAGTCCTCACACTTGATGGATGCATAGTAGGGACGCAGGCTGTCTCAGCCTAGTGTGGACGATTTGAAAATGGACACAAATGACTTGATAAAAAGACAACACCATGATTGAAATGGGATGAAATTATTTATCAATGTTTCTACTTTCTTCTGCATTCTTGGAATGTACTATTGTACCTTTGGATAAATGTAGGCTCTCTAGAAAATGGGAGAGAGAAGAGAAGAAGCCGTTTCAGTTTACTGACATACACACACACACACACGAACAAAAATGTGTCACTTATGCCCACATTACAATCACAGCACAGATGTTATATAGTATGTAAACCAAAGGGGTGGCACATGTAACAAACAGCCTATAATAATGTCTGGCTGACAGTTTCATATCAAACACATTTTCATGGCTATCCCCAAAGCATATTTCTCTGGTTAAAAAATGGCAATTGCTTGATGGGCTTTTTATTTTGAAATGTTCATTCAATAAATTCACCAGCTGCTCAACCGCATTCTCAAATGAACTAAGAAAAACATGAAGACCATATGAAGGCTGACATAAGGATTGAGTCAGTATTGATGAATATGCCATGTAGCTGTAATTAAGCTGTTGTACAGGTGTTATGAAAGTGTTCATGCTGTGTGTTACTGATTTGTCTCGGACTGCTGTAGTGTTGTTTCACCCAATGATGCAGTATAGCCTGCAATGGAATCTGCTTTAATCACATTTTCAGCATAAGTTGTGTTAGCTCCCTTGCACGAATGTGCCCTATATAGCTATTCATTAGCAGAATCACTTGAATGGTCTTGAAATGGCCTGTGATCTAATTGCCTTTTGTATGTAAGCGCTAGATTTTATATATGCCCTATGGTCGTGAATCTACCTGGGCAGATGCATGAACATATTCTGTTCAGATCATGTGCATTAATTGGATTGAGCAACAATGCACCCATATATTTTGTTATATATGACTCATGTTTGAAATGCAAGAGGGCAATTCAGCCTTCTGGTGTATATCTGTTCTCTTTTTTTAAATTAGGTGCTCAGGAGCCGGGCTCTCTGTCTCTCTTTGTGTGTGTGTGTGTTGTTTGTTTGTTTGTTCGTTCGTGTATAACACTTTTTGCAATGAACAGTGATTAGGGGAATTAGAGTGTGCACTCTATGCCGTGCAGAGCCCTGAGAGTCCTGCATAAGGGAAATACAGTGTATGTTCTTTCACCAGGCAGTACAGTAGAAGTCACATTCACATACCAGGAAGAAGTGCAGTGATTTTCTAACTGTAGTGTAGTGAGTTCAAATAAGCCTTCCACCGATTTAGGCTGCGCATTGCTGCAGCGAACAATTGACATTTCCATCTGACAGGCTTATTGGTTAGCTTGACAATCTCAGTTGGAGTGGTTGTATTTTAAATCTATTTCTTTAGTAAGACAGATATTGGATCTGTGTAAAATTATGTATTCAATTAGCCCTCTGCTCTTTGTGTGCCCACCAATTGTGATTGCCATCACGTGGGGAGGTTACATGTTCTATGCCCACAAAAAACTGGACTTGAATTCCCAGAGAACAGTCAAAAGTAAAGTTGAGCATCATCTGCATAATTACAACAGCACATATTGTGTTTTAATGACTGGATCATAATTAAGAGGAATTATATGGGGCAGAGGGGTTTGTACCATATCACAGCATTACTTACATGAATCTCATATAGCTGCATCTTTATTTTTCCCAATGTAAGGATGCTTTTTTTTATTGTCCTGGCCCATGGGTGGGGCCCCCTGGGCTCCAAAATTTGAGTTGAATGGAAACAAAAAGTTTTAGCAAACAGTATATTCTGATGAAAAAACTGTATTGACATATTGTGAAAGGGAAGACGGGGTTTGAAAACAGACCCAATGATGTGTGCACTCAACAATTTATGTTGCTCATGAAAAAAATTAGGAAAATAATGGGCGCCCTAAAAAGTTAACTGTTTGACTGTGATTACCAATTAGAGAAGATGTCTGTGTTGGTAAAATTTTCTGTCTTTTCCATTTGTACCCTATTCTACTTTTCAGTTTTTTTCCCCACCTTTCTCCTGCTTTCCATTTCCTTCATCTTTCATTCCCTTTCTATTAGTTCCAGCTGAACAGTAGTTACAGGCAAATGGAAAGGTAGCAGGGCCAGTGCACATTGCATTCCTAACCTCAGCCAGTTTGTTGAAAAACAGATCTCTCTCTTTTGATGAAGTACAAATGCATTTGCATATGACAAGGTTGGCCATATTTGTACACTAAAAATCCATAACCAAAGAGGTACAAACTTTTACGAAAAGGTAATACTGTGTAGATGCCGTTGACTCCCTTGACCACTTTCCTAGTTTTAAACGAATTCATCATTAGCAACACCTTTATTAATTAGCTCCTGACTAATCAAACAGGAACATGTAATCCAATACTTAAATAATACAGGTCTGACAAATTATCGTGACATTTGAATAATAAAAACAAGATCAATGTGCCCTGAAAGATCTTCACCCTCACATTTTTCCTCCATATCCATTCACAACAAACAAACACATTTTGAGACAAAGAGGTTGCTACCAAACCAGTTTGGAAAAACATTTTCTTCATCTCGTGTCCCTTTCAAACAAATACACGTGCCTTCTATTACAATAAATTGGTCTTAGTCGTTTCCCAGTTGCCCAAATAAAATAGCCTAGAATGTGCCTGTATTTTGGGCAATCCCAAACAGCTGTCCCAAAGGTCCTTAATACCAAATATCAGTTGGGTCTGAATGTGGGTAGTTTTGGTATTAAATCCCTGAACGCAAACTCTGAATCGCCGCCGTAGCATATGTCACTGTAATTGGTGAAAGACACAGAAAACTTAAGCCTAGTAACAGACAACTGCAATTGGCTGCACAGTGCAAACTCGACTGTAACTATTGCAAGCTATTTTTAGCATCCATTAGTGTAGGGTTTTCACTAGGAACATTGAATGTTATGGAATGCTGCATTTTGTCATCTGTTTTCTTGTGAGCGTTTCGGTCCGAAGTGCTTTAGGTTATAAACGTATTACCAGATTTCCAAATCGTCCAACCCTGCATTTCACTACACATCCTGGTGTGTATGTGACAAATAGAAATATTGAATCAATTGTGTGCGATTGTTCTTTGTAGTTTCTCATGTCATATAAAAAGCAAACAATTTGTCACGCTGTACTCAATTTATTTCTGTAATTAAATGTTACATTATTTCCATCAGTTACTATAACTTGTGTTTTCACTTGGAATCTGGAATCCTGTCTGATTTAAAAATGTGACAAATGGATAATGTTCCTATCCTTTTCTTTGTTACTTACATGTGTCACTTGTCATCCATTATCTGCTGTGAAATGTTCATCTATACCGTCTCCATTTTGTAATTTTACCAATAGAGACAATGAAACTGCTTTTTAAGTGTACCCACCCCCCATGTGAAGACAATTACTGTACGTAGCCAAAGCATGATGCACATGGTAACCATTTCAATGTCACTGTGAAACTAAAAACATAGTTGTGAACTAAGGCATTTCAAATGGTGAACTTAATTGGCAGCTGCATGGGAAATTACATGCCGTGCCTCTTGGCAAATGAGATTGCACTTTATTTTGATTGAAGGTGGAACAGTACTTTCAAGTAATTTTAGTGTAAAGGACATGATGCAAGTTAGAGACATGGAAGTCACTAGATAACCAACTACTGCATATCTGCCTGCTCTTACCAACCACTTATAGTTTTGTCTCATTTGTGAAGCTCATCTTTCTCCCAGTCTTTCCTGTGTCGCTTTCCACTATCATATAAAAATCCCCCAAATAATAATAATACAAATTAAAGCTGGCATTCTATACATTAACACACTAATTAGTCGTTGTGTAATTTCATAGCTAAAATAATTATGTATCTAATCAAAATAAAACCAGTGTCGCTTTCCAAAGACTTATGGAGCTCAGTGCAATATATATCAAGGCTCTTAGGTTCAGTACTCTTCCACACCCAAAACAGGCCATAAATGTAAAAAAAATATTTCAGAGACCACAACCCACAGGGTCAAATGTAGAACAATGTTCACAAAATTCCATTGAAACATATTAAAACAAATTAGTGCATCCCACTCCCACTTTATATTCATGCATGTCTTTCTCCCGTTTTTCCCACTGCTGCCTCTCTTTCCAACCATCTCCATTTTAAATTCAGACAGAGAGGAAAAAGTCAATTCTATTCAGACATGTTATTATTCCCCAATTTCTATCCCTTCACCCAAAACTGCTTTGAAACCTTTGGCTTTCATTATCAGGATGACATGTTTTTCACGCTTGAGACAAGCAGTTATGGCCATTAACTCAGAGGGTCGCCTCAATACGCAGACTGTGACAGGGACGCACACAAGTGTTTTTGCTCTGTGACAAATCTAACCATTTGTCTCAGGAAGAGGGCATCACTTTTCAAATTCAGAAAACAGTGCTTCTTATTTAGTGCTTGTATCTTATGCTGTCCATGAATTTGAATACAACATTTTTACTGTAAAATGTGAATTAACTGGTGAGCACTGGTTGTAAAAAAATGTTATTCTTGCTTTTTAATCTCTCATTGTAGTGCTGAAATATTAGTGTTTTGTTCTCTTCTCAGGGCCCACCGAAACCCATTGCGATGGAGCCGTGTTCAGGGGGGAAAGCTGCTGTGTTGACTGTCCTCATGTATCTTCCCTCCGGGCCCTCAGGCTTGCCTCCCCCAGGCCAGTCTGGTAATGACATACACACATACGTACACAAATGCATTTTCTACTTTAATTTTGGTTACTATGTATTTTGGTTACTATGTATTATATTATTGAATTTGCAGTCAATGGCCCAAAATAATATATTAATTAACAAGACATTCTGCAATATTATGGCACTGAGTCTTTGAACAAGCAGGCCTCTGAACCTGTTGTTGACTTTTTGGGAAATTACTTTATGAAAATCCATACATGCCAAGCAAAACATATCTGGGTTTCACGAAATACCTTGCAAACATTGTATGCTACATCCAAATTTTGATTGGATTTATTTTAAATTGAATTATTTGGTATGCAGTGTACAACTTAACAGGGAACAGATGTTTGCAAGTGGATGTACAGTGGATATCAGATTCTCATGATTCCTTTTAATCCCCAACTTCCTTTTCCATAGATTCAGGCTAGCTAACTTGAAGGTGCTAGAAGCATTTTTGACACCAGACTATCAGTATTAGGATGACCTTTTCCTCAACACATTGCACCATTTCCTGCTGATATCTTCAACATTAATTATTCACAACTGTAGAAAAAGAGCAGGCACTTTACATATACCAGTCTGATCCCTCTTTGTCCTGCTATGTTGAAGCCAGTGATCTCTTTTGCCAACAAAAATAAAACTGGGTATCTTATTAAGTTTCCTAAAAACATTGTAACTGTTTGGTGTTGTCTTTGAAGCAGTATGGAAAGAGGTAATGGAAATGCTCTGTAGGCAAATGCAAGCCTGAGTTGTCAGTAACGGTAGGGCTGCTCCTTTGCTCTTTAAAATCTTCCTGTTCAACCTGACTTATTTCCTCTGAATAGTGCCATTACATTATGCCATTGTGTTCCAAAACCTCAAAAAGTTAGTGTATACTTGAAAACAATATAGCTTCATTAGAATGTTTCACTATATGATAAAATGACTGACACTGGAAGTCAAATGTCAAAAAGAATAACACACATTAATATGTCTATTGTATCAGTCGAGGCAACAAACCACTTTTGATCAAGACATACACAGGATTGCATGGGCAGCAGAGACTTGTATTCGGGATATCCTATTGACTGTTTTGAGAGCTTTGCCCATCTGTAGTGGATTGGGCATTTTAGACTTAAGCCTTCAGTGAAATCCTCCAGTGAAGAAGTGATGGCTGAGTGGTTAGTGAGTTACTCCACTTTGGGCAGCTGCTCACTCCTCACCTGGATGGGACAGGCCAGCTTTTTCCAGGGGAGAACCATGGCCTTAGACTTGGGGGTGCTGATCCTCATCCCAACCATGTTACACTCAGCTGCAAACCAGTCCAGTGCACATTAGAGATAACAGTATGATGAGACTAGAAGGACAAGATTATCTGCAAACAGATTCCACCCTAATGTCACAGAACCACTTTCCAGACCTCGACTGCACCTTGATATCTGGTCCATGAATATCACAGACAGGAGAGGAGACAAGGCGCATGCTTGTCAGAGTCCAATGCCCACCTTGAATGAGCTTGACTTAATGCCAAGAATGCGAACACAGCCCTCACATCAAGTGTATAGGGACTGAATGGCTTGCAGTAGCGACCGCGGCAGCCCACACTCCCGCAGCACCTCCCACAGGATACCTCAGGGAACACAGTAATAAGTCCTGCAAGACTGTAAAAAGCTGGCCCACTGTTCCACGATCAGGGAGGAATCTGCATCGTTTCTCCTGAATCTGAGGTTCAACAGTCGGTCCTTTCCAGTACCTTGGCATCAGCTTTCCCTGGGGGTCTGAGCAGTGTGATTCCTCGATAGTTGAAACCACAGAACTTGAATGGATAGAACGGCCTTGTTGCCATGGATTGCTAATATGCTAATGTTGAGTAGAAGAGCTTGCGAGAGAAGTACAATCTTTGATAATGCTACGTAAGCCTCGTTGCTAACATCAGCTTTCAGTTGAGTTTGCTAAGCACTCGTGCAGCAGACACATCTGCACAGTTCTCAAGTATGTGTGACAGACTTCACGGCCTTGCAGACTTGCATTGTCACCATAGAAACTAATCCTTACAATTCCATATTCGCCATGTTATACTGTACTAGCAAAATTACCGTGGCAAACAGTGGAAGGACTGTTCTATCCATTCAAGTTCTGTGGTTGGAACACACCATCCGGTCGCCTTGTTTGGAGATGGGGACCACCACCCCTGTCTGCCAATCCAAAGGCACTCTTGAAATCCATGTAAGAAACATGTCAGCAATGACAGCCCAACAATATCCAGAGCCTTCAGCATTTTAGGATGAATCTCGCCCACCCCTGGCACTTTGCCACCACCTCTCTGCTGACTCAGAAGTCCCCCACTCCTTCTTCAGCTTGACAGCTTCCCTCACTGCCGGTGTGGGTTCTTGGGTTACCAAGCATGACCACATTCTGGCCACAGCTCCTTGCTGCCACTTCCACAACAGAGGTTTTGAACAGGGTCCATTCTGGCTCCAAGTCCTCAATCCCCGCCAGGATACAGGAGAAGCTCACTTAGATGTGAGAGTTGAAATAATTCTGGACAGAGTCCTCCACCAGGCGTTCCCAGCAAATCCTCACTACACGTTTGGGCCTACCAGTCTTGTCCGCCAGCCTCCCCCGCCATGTGATCCAACTCACCTTCAGATGGATCACTTGACAGCTCAGCCCCTCTCTTCACCCGAGTGTCCAGAACATATAGCCTCGGGTCTGATGAAAAAACTACAGTCGATCATTGACCTTTGCCCCAATGTACACTTATGAACCTCATTGTGTTTGGTATGGACAATCCATTACTAGCACAGAAGTCCAACAACAACACACATTCTTACCCTCTTGGGCCAAAATAGTTTATCTGTGTTTCTTACATTGTTTCTCACATTCTGTTTTACAGGCTCCTAAATGAACTTTTTGGCCTATCTGCCAATGGTCAAATGTATTAAAAATTTACCAGCCCAAAAACTAAAATGTCCAGCCATAAAACTGCATCATGCATTATTTCATTAGTATGCAAGTTCTTAGTATGCAAATGTATCTTTAGCCTCACTTTAAAGAGACAATTATGAAAAGATAACATTGGATTTACAACTTGTATTAAAATCTTTTAAAATGAAAAATCAACAGGCATTACTTTGTTGCACTCTCGTAGAAATGCCGACCCCCATTCTCAGTCTTCCTCTTTTTTTATGACAGTAGAAGCTACAGATAGCGATACAGAACAGCAGCCAATCCCTGACCTTTTGTTTGTAGGCTGCTTTTACTTTGTTTTGATTTGCTCACATCACAATAGGTATGGTGGACAGTGAGGGTCATATTAGTCTCAGCCGGTCTAAGCACATAAACACAGTGATTTAACCCTGACAGCACGTTGACCCCATTTTATTTTTCCCAAACCCAAAATGTACCCACCTTTGGCGCTTGGCGGGTGTTAATTTTGGACCCTGGTTTTATCTCATAGACACACATACTGACATACCGTATAAATCCTGAGAGACAAACTTCCCATCCAAGCCTCAGTTTATTTCTGGGGTTGAGTTGGACCCGTAGATAATTGTATACCTCTATAGCAATGGGAGGAGCAGAGTGGTGAGAGCACAACCCCACAACCTGCTCCCATCCCTACAACTAGGCCTTTAAAAAAAATTTTTTTTAGAGCTTCCTAGCTGTGATATATGGACAGTTATCCCAGACACCCAGTTTGGCTTGGTTCAGTAACCAACAGGCCTGCCTATCTATGGGCTAAATTTGCAGTAAGGGTACAGAGGGCAAGTGAAAATGGATTGGAATAATACACATGTATGAGATACACCCCAGTACCCCTGCCTCATTTGAGTGTTTTTGCTTTGTTCTTAACTTCATTTTGAAAGCAGTGAACTGGAGCCTTGACTGAATTAAATGTTTGTGTTTGAAATAAATATAAATACCTGTAATAGTCATTTGGTTTAATTGACCAAGGCATTTTGTTATAACTACCTTACTCTCTTTCCACCTCCCTCACTTTGATGTTTTATGTTGTTTTTTCTGTAGGAATCATTGTCGCCAGCGCGCTGATAGACATTTCACAGCAGAAACCAACAGACTTCAAGGACAAGTCCCAGGCTTTGAAGAATCGAAAGGCCCATCCTCCAGCACACCAAGGCACCTGCGTCTGAGTCTCAACCTGTCAGTCCTTTGGGTCCTTTTTATACTGTTTTAGGTCTTATTGTTCCAACTTGTAGCTGGTCCCAGTTGGAAGCCTCTCCAGAGGCAAGAGAGGGATACAGGTAGAAGAAATTGGCTGCTACCACCCATGTTTTCATCGTTCACTGAAACGTTCCAAGTCCCAAGAGCACAAGCTTACTTTGCTTACAACAACCTCTGGTCAAATTACCATCAATCCTCCAACATCTGCCACAGCATTTCCTCCATCTACTGGGCCCAAAGCTCTTCCCTTCACCTTGGGCAGTCCTCATGGCAAAGCTTAGCCTCTGCGCTAAGGCTGAACTTGCTTAATCAGTGGCTTGCAGTGACATCAGAGACGGCTAATGCTTAATAAATACTTGGTGACACCACATCGGCCCTTCGCTCAACATGAGAGGAAAGGAATGGAGTCTGTACATGAGATGTCAGATCAAAGTGAATCAAGTCATATCTACATGACTGTGTTGGAAATACAACAGAAGATTGAAGATGGCTGGTAGATATGCAGAACATGCTGCCTACGGGGTTTCATCCTACTATTTGCTTGCCAACTAGTGGTATTCTATGGTGCTAAAGCCTTTAGTTTTTATGACAAGCGTAAATCAGCCATTGCTGTATAAACTGAATTACTTCTGCCTTTTTTGTGGGGAAAGCTATGTGTTAGGTCAGGACTCTTTTTACATGACCACATGATAGCGTTTTCAGTAGTGGAGTATTTTGTCGCACCACCTTGCCAATACCAGTAATGACCTGTCCAGGCATTTATTGTACACGTGTGTGATCCACCCAACTGGAGCTAAAGTCTGTATTTTCTGTGGAATACAAACGCTGCAGAGACAAGTGACTCCAATCAGTACCAGTGGTATGCGGGTGAGGACTGCAAATTAGAGGCACGAAGAAATCATCAGTCATTTCACCTGAAACATGGAAGCTTTCAGAACTTTAAGTAGAAAAGAAATGCATTTTATTAGCAAAACTGAAGGTTTCAACTGTTATATAATCCAGAATTTGCAGTGTGCTCACTGTATAATACTAAGTTACATAACCTAAAGAATTCATTACGGTAATTTCCAATTGTATCACTTTGCTGTGCCACTTGGGTAATAGGCTTTTGAACCCTTTGATTGGTGTTGGGGGGTGGATGTCATTTAGGAGAAAGACATTGACTGGTTTGCTCACAGAGGATTTTCTTTGCTCACCTGCTTTTTTGTATTCTTTTTTTTTTTTTAAGTCTTCTCTAGGCTATGTTTTTGTTTCCATTTCTGAGAATACCTTTTGTAATACCTTGTCTTCACATGAACTCTTGAACTCCAGAAGAGGGGGTGTCATGATCTGCAGAATGTTGAAAGCTGTTAAACCCCCACTCCCTCCAGAGAGTACAATGTCTTGTTGGAACAAATGTGAGTCTCTTTGTCACTCTTATCTCTCCTGATTTTAAGTGTTTTTGTCAGGTTTTTATGACGGAATGGCAAGAGAGATTATCGTTTATTTTAGGCCTTGTCACCTGTTATTATTATGTCTATGATGATAAAGTCTTTTGCTACACTTGTGAAAAAAACATTTCTGTTATTTAGTTTTGATATTTAACAGATTCCTGTGTAATAGCATATTTAAGTTGAGGTTATCGACTTAAATCAGATGTTTCAATGTCAACTATTTTTGAATTGTGCGTCTTTTAGGACTATATGGGCATTTGCTTGCTTTTTGTTGCAAAGTGGTCACATTGATGCATTTCATAAAGATGGTATGCCAGCTAATGTGTTTTTATTTAGTTTTTAGAGTAATCTTATAACGGTGTCATTACACAGGAATCAGGGTCTCTCACTGTAACATGTGAAAAAAGATGAATAGAAACTGCATATCAGTAATCTTCAGTGTATTTTAAAGATGGACAACATGCCAGAAAATAAAAGACTTGAATATAATTTGCCCACATGAATCATTTGACATTACTATAGTCCAGTTGTGTATTGCACTGCTGCGTACACATAATTAGGCTACTAAAATCATACTGCGGCTGGGGTGCTACACATTTGACGTTAGTGGGCTTTACTTGGTTTTCTGATCTTTGCCCTCATTCAGTGGAAACTGGCGCATTGCTGCTCACAGCTACATTTCCATTATGAATATAGTATACAGGTTTACTGGATCAAAAACAATATTAGCCTTGCTTGCCAACAGTTCATGAAAGCTACGCGAACCCATTATCCAAAGCTGAATCTGACTATGAATTCTGACTTGGTTTCTCTTCATAACTACTTTGAGAAATGCAGTTGCTCTCCCCCAAATCTCATGAAAACCTTTCAAGCTATTAAATGTTTTGAGTGTAAACTGTTGTTTGAAGGCTCTACCTAAGGGGTAATGTTTTCAACCACGTTACATAAATTCATCTTGTAGTCAGTCAATTTAATAAACAGTCCTGGTCATGTTTTGTCAAAATGTTTTTGAAATGACTCGAACAAAGTATTACAGCGTCAAAGCTATCGGTGTGTCGTGATACATTTTGAAGAGGATATGTGTCACATCAGAATTTGTCTGAAATATAAACAGACAAAATGGGGTCAGATTGTTTCATCAAATTTGAACCACATTTGTTAATGTAACTTTGATACTGTCAAATTAGATACAAATATTACTTTACATTGCAGTGTTTTTATT
Organism: Acanthochaenus luetkenii; assembly: GCA_900312575.1. Classification (NCBI taxonomy): domain Eukaryota; kingdom Metazoa; phylum Chordata; class Actinopteri; order Beryciformes; family Stephanoberycidae; genus Acanthochaenus; species Acanthochaenus luetkenii. The sequence continues at coordinate 20,242 of OMOT01039074.1, forward strand.
TTTTGTAACAGGTTTTTAAACGTGGATGGTTCCGATATCTCCCTCTTGTTTTGGCAGATCGCATACACTATATCAGGTTAAGAGCTCATTAACTTTTTTTTTCTTCTAGATTTTCCTTGTCCCAGGGCAAGAGATGCGTCAGTGCATAAATTAAGGCCCTTGAGTCCCCTGACTCCCTTAAGATGTAAGAATATGGATTATTATTCCTGTTTGTCTTGGTACTTGTATTACCAGGAGATGGTGATTAATCTGTCACTGGCAGCAATGTAATTCATGCGGACAAATCTGCCGAACCATTCAATATGATCCCGTTTGAATTTCTATAATGGCATTTATTTCCATAGCTGCCAAAAAGCACTGTAAATCAAACTGTCCAGGCCTTAACATTAGGAGATATTAATGCGAGTGTGCTTTTCAGATAATGTGGGGGTTGAAAGAAGGGGACTGACATAACTGAAATAAAGCATTCATTATTTGAGGGGTGCCAGCTGTGTTAAGTGCACAGTGCATTAGAATTCTTGACTGAGTGGTTACTTTGGTGAAAATACTATTGAGATATATCATCTGAAAGCATCAAGATAGGTAAAAGTCTCACTCCAACCATTCTCATTACTGTAATGTGACCATATATAGTACACATGAAGTGGAAATGTCTTTTTGACGGTCTCTCCAAAGCCCCACTATAATTTATAAATTCCTGCTATTTGGTATGAAATTATGAAGAAAAACAAAAAAGGAGGGGATCCCGTCCCTTTGACGTCCAAATGATAAGATTATTGTGCTCGGGTCCTCTAACTGGTGCCAACATATCCTAAATGTCTGGTCACTGTCAAAGGATGATTGCCAATTACAGACAAAAAAGTGGCCTTTGTGAAAGTATTTTGTGTCATTTGGGTTGTTCTTCTTGCTCGTCTGCTTCCTCGTTTATTGGCAGAGGCCCTTACGGAAGCGTTCATTCACCATGTGCAATGCCAGAGGATCATTACACTAATTGCAGGTCGTGTTAACAAAGAATGCGCTGTCTTTTTTGAACAGTCCTGAGCTATGCCAAGTGACCATAGAAAAGACTTTTGACTTTAGAAATCCATTGCGCTATCTCTCCATCTCCCCATGGCTATGGACCGTTCATCCTGATTCCCCCCCTGCGTGCGCTCTTGCTCTCCCACACTCCTCTGCTCTGCTGACATGCATTCAAGGCGGTGGTGTCCGGCCATGTGCCGCCGCGGACGGCCAAGAGTCTGCAGGTTTTCCTTCTAATCAATCGCCACACCGGGTGATTTCACGTATTAGTCGCCCGCTCTCTGCTTGAAGGTCCGCTAATCAGTGAAATCAGCTGCTGTGGTGTTTGGTTGGGAGGAAAACCTGCGGACTCTCTGCCCTCCGTGGCATGTGATTGGACATATGATTGGACATGTGATTGGACATATGATTGGACATGTGATTGGACCGAAATAATTCTCAGGGGGGGGGTCATTACTTTGATTGGGAACAGCTGGTGTGGTAAGTAATGGCCTTCTACAACTGCACCTCAGTTTGCCCTGTGCGGAAATGGCGCTCTCCGTGGTGCTGAACCGGCTCAGTGGTTTTATTTTGAAACTTGTGACCGGAAGTGCTATGTTTTTTATTTTGGTTAGTTAGACAAGGGGAACATTTGCTCACTTAACACAGAATCCAACTGTACCTGGCCTGGCAGGTGTACTAGTATAAAATATTGTGTATTTGTAAAATAGGCCAAAAAAGGATCTTGAAACAGGAATCGCCTTCCACCGTGTCCAATAATCAAGGTCACTTAATATCTAGAGACTTGATATTTGCTTCCTTTTTCCAGCCCATCCAGGAATTTCAAAAGTCTTTCATCTTTTCCGTCAAGTGGCGCTCAAGGCTTTACCGTCGCTGTGCGATCGGGGCGCTGCAGTATTATCGCTCGTCTTGGTGCCTGCACTCCTCTGGAGAAGATGTGAACACCTTGACATTTAGGCACAATAACACACCCAAAAAATATATATAAAAAATGGTTGCTGCTCTTCTGGCTAATGGAACAGGTGAAACCCACAGAGTAGTTTCGAGGTGCTGAAATAATGTCGCTGGAGAGGTCAAAGTGGCAGTGATCCCTACAAGGCAGTGCTGCTATGATTGATCTGTTTGATCAGTATCCGCTTTAATCTATGCCATGGGCGAACATTTGGACTGAGCAGTGTTTTTATAATATCCGGAGGGGGGGGTTCAAAGACTGTCCCACAGTCATCAGGGCTTTACGGCAGGGGAACAGTAAACCACACCCCTGTCAAGAGAGCAATCATATTTATCATAGATTGAATGGAAACAATTATTGTCTCGAGGCTCCAGTCACCACCTATGTGGGGTGCATTTTTAAAACGTCCAACAGTGATGCCGTTTCCATATTCAAATGTGTGATTGCTGCTCTAAATGAGGGATTTCATTACGAAATGCTCAATATCCATTTTTAGAATCGTAAACATAAAGACCATGAACATGTTAAAAAACGACAGAAATACTATACAAATATGCGCATAGTTCTAGATTTCAGCTCAGATTAGTCGGAAGCAACATATTGTATAGGAGTCACCAACATCTCCCTTCCATGTCAGTCAAACAGTGGACAGTGTCCCTACATGCATAACTTGAGATGGAAATGTTGTCCCTTTTGAGTTTCATGACACACCTAATAAATCTTAAGCTCTCTCTCTCTCTCGGTCAAGTATTCCATCACTGTGCCAAAACAGGTGGGTCATATTCTCTACGAGACTTGTCCTCCCTCCTGTCCAGTGAGCAGTCCGTCCTCTAAGGGCTACGTCCTTGTCCGCCTATGTCACTCGAACCGATGTGATCTGACTGACAATTGCAGCCTGTCTTCCTGGCACTATCACATAATCCCTAGTTACTAAAAGATTAACTAACATGGGGAAAAGGAAAGATGTAGAAACCATGACTCCAGTGTATCTTAATCACTGATCACTCCTTTTATTTCAGCTATTTGGGCAAACATTGAATAAATAACAAAATCCTAAAATGTATTTCATGGCTAATTGTACATATGATTGGGGGGAGAGTCTAGTGCTGTTAATATCCATAGCTCCAATTAGATGAACATATTTATGCAGCTATTACTGACCCACGCTTTTGTTTCATGTATTTACTATCCCTCTGTTACGTTTAAACGAAAACACACCCTGTCAAAAAACCGAATCTGATACACAATCCATATGAAAGTGCGTCATTAGAGGGTCAGTTTAGATGGCTACAGGGATTGTTTACATGGACGTGATTTGATCGGACACCATATTTGACCCATTTTCAGAAATGGTAAGGATGTTTGAATACATGTTTTCAATGTTCATCACCGTTATACTCTATAATTAGGGCGTCTTTTATGTCAATTTTGACATAAGGCTAACTGTTAGCGGTCAATGTCTCTTGGCTATTGGCTTTTGGCATTTGCTCTCACTTACTGATACACACACACACACACATTATTTATACATCAAACCCCTGTCCATTCACTTCTGTTGTTTTGGCCATTAAAGAGAGTCTTGTCAAAGCTTTGTGATCTCATTTCTGCTAGAGGTTGAAAGTCCTGTGGACACTCTGCAAATAAAATGTCGTTTGAGATAGCGTTACATACTACATGCCATGAAAATATCATCACAGAATATAATCATACCTGTCGTTCTTCCACCACCACATGAAAGAACCATCACCCATTGGCTGCATGTCACATTGCATAAATCATACCTACACTGGATAAAGCTGACTGACCCCGGTTACCAGATACTAACACACACGCTCAAAAACACAACGGACAATATGTTACACGCTAAAGGCAGCATACAGCAATATAGTGTACACTACATGTATCATATGTACAAAAGGTTCTTCAAGAGGTAATGTGATAAAAACCACCGCCAAGAAACTCAACAACGTTACTTTCTTCCGACTCTGATATGTTTGCCTCCTTTCATCCTATTCTGACAGGACGTGATAAGCTTTTAAAAGGAGACGATGGTTTGGTTATCCTCCTTTAATCATATTCCACACTGGGAGTCTAAGGAATAAAATGAGTTGTCCCAACTCGACATGTTACAGATGCACAAAGACTTTTAGTTTCAGTTGCCGTTCTTTTCTTGAACTAAAGCAGTTATTTGGACAGGACAAAACTAAGCACAGTTAAGCAGAGATAGAATGATCCACTTAGTGTTCAGCCGCATCGGCCGTCCAATCAGTCACATGTACATTGATGGCACACGTCCCAATTTATTCACGTCGATGTCAATTCACAGGGTTAACTCCAGAGCACGAGTGTTCCTAAGTATGAAGCTGATTTTTGAAGTTGGCACGGTGCAGGCATCTCCGCAATAGCTTCAGCAGGTCCACTCCGAATCCTTTAATATGCTCCACTGTTGTCTATGGCTTCAGGACATTATGCGTTCGCCTTGTTATGTTGCTCCTTTTGGTTCTGAGAAAACCGTAGGCGTGAAATGAAAACGAGTTAAATGACTTCTGGGGACACGGGCAGGGGTGTTGTTGATCCAAAGTCCCCAAATTCTACAAAAGCTGGAAACCTTGAAGAGGTGATAGGATGGGCGTAAATGCAAAGGTTAGGGCGAGGAGCATGCTTGATGGATGCAAGCAGGTGAGCTCCGCCGGTGAGCTTCTGGCGATGACATTCGATTCGTCCAGTTGAGGGTTCTGGGGGAAGAGACGAGGGTGTTAGATACACATTGGATGGAATGTTGAAACTGATTTTGAAATGGATGATTCATCCTTTAAAAAAAAACAAATGTGGGTTGAAACTGTGGTCAGGGAAAATCTGGTAATATTTTCAGAAGGAAACCATTCTTACCACACACATAGTAGTATCCACTGTTAGATTTGACTCCAATTTCTGGGCCTGGAAGGAAGGAAGGAAGGAAGGAAGGAAGGAAGGAAGGAAGGAAGGAAGGAAGGACAGGAGAAAGAAAGAAAGAAAGAAGGAAAGAAGGAAAGCACAGTCTTAATAGTCTTCTGAAGAGGTCATGCAAACTCAGTCACTAATATTTTCACTGCCCACCACATCCCATAGTTAAGACCTACGTGGACCTCTGTGTAAGATCTGTGTGTGTGTGTGTGTGTGTGTGTGTGTGTGAGATTACATGTTTGTGCCAACTCAAGGTTATGACAGTTTAATAAATGTAAACTTATTTTCAGGCAAACTTTTCACACACAAATTCACACACAAGCACAAACCACAACTGCACGCACACACACACACGTATATACAGTGTATACACACACACTCGCACACACACAGATACAGAGATGAATACATCAAATGATAAAGTGAGTCTATAGTGGTTTGGGAACATAATAAACACACCACCCATTGGTTCGTAAGTAGAATCATTTCTATAAAACAGAATTGTGGAAAAGAATGATTAATTGCTCCATATGAGGTTTTTCCTCCTGCAGGATCTTTTTTGCTGGTGATAAATCATATTATCGCTATTAAAAGCCAATATGATAGATTGTCTGGCTTGAAGCATGTGATATCATCTCATTTAAAAAATAAAGTCCTATAGTGTTTACCACAGGACAACAGCAGAGGTCTGAAATGTGTTGGTGAAGCCCAAACGTTCCAAAGGAGCTCGACTGCCCAGAGACTATTTTTTGAATGTAAATGTATAAGTATAAATCTAATGTTTAATGTTTAATGCAGTGAAATCTGTTCAGGTTCTAGCAGCTTTGCAAACACAATCCTGTGTAGCCACTGCATTACATACTTCCATGTTCTCTGATAGGAGAGGTAAATAAATCTGAAGAGTTCCAGAACTAGGGGGGGGACTTTGTGCGTGTGTGTGTGTGTGTGTGTGTGTGTGTGTGTGTGTGAGCATTAGCTACCACTGCGGGGCATTTCTGATGTTAATGTGGAAACCAATTAGGTCTCAATGTGGATTCAGGCAGTCCCTCTCAGACGTTTTGGAATGTTTCTGCCAACATTTAAAGCCTATATATATTCTTCCCCACGTTTGTCACAGTGTGGAACAAAACAAAAAGTTTCCACACGTGTCCTTTCTCATCCCTTGAAACGGCATTCTTTAAAAGGGGAGGACAACTTGACGTAGCAGCAGTGCCCCTTTGTTTCAGTGACGTTGAACCCTTGCATACTGTAAACCTCAGCCAACTAGTACATGTAAACTGTACATGTACAATAAGGCCATGTGCACTATGCAGTCAAATGTGCAGCACAGAGGTGTAGATTGTGATGTCAGAATGTTGCTTGCTTAGTTTATTTTTATTGAGGCATAATGGAGTGAAATGAAAAAGATATTAAATGATTTGGAGAACTGCAACTGCACACATACACACACACATGCACACACACACACACACACACACACACACACACACACACACACACACACACACACACACACATACACACCCACACACACACACACACACACACACACACACACACACACACACACACACACACACACTTTTAGTAGGCACCTTTTGTACATTATGAAATTCTTAGTGCACAAATCTACATTTAACCACTTAGCTCAAACATTTCTGGGTTTTTGAAAATGCCGTTATGACCACCGCTGTCTAAAACCTCACCTGTAAGGTCCCACAGAAGTGATAGAGTGAGTCGGCCCCTAGGCTCAGTTTGTTCATGTTCGTCAGTGCGTCCAGTGCATTACTGGTTCGCTCTTTAGCCCTCTGAGGGGTGCTAGGCTCTAGCGCAGTAGGCTGGATCGGGGGTTGCGGTTGCCACACTCCAACATCAGTGCCGTTGCCAAATGCCTGGATGGCGTTGCCTACAAGAATATAGAGTGTATTATCTATGCCATCCTTGATCCTGTACACATACAACATCTTGAAACATTCTTTTCCTTTCTGGTGTCTCTGCTTTATTGCCCGGGTAGGAAAAGAAATGACTTGATCTTCCTCAGGAGCCTTTTCAAAAGCAGCGTCTGCCTTTGATAGCCATGATGCACGAAGCTCTACGCCCACAGCGGTCTCACATAAGTGAACTTGCTGACTGCTTGAAATGACAGAAATTACAAACATTTTCAAGAAGAAGTAATTTTTTCAACATTTGACGTTTTAAATGTAACACACCTTATCACAAAGCAGAGCGTGAGTCCAAAAATGACTCTGGCTCGATTGATCAAATTGATTCTTCATCCAATCATAAATAAGAATCCATTCAAACTGAATGGGCCGCTAAATGCCACAACGGCATAAAGTGTAATCCTATTTCCCACCGTCATCTCCCGGCCCCACCATTTCGTGACGAGCCAGTTTAAGAATAGATTTAACTGGCCTGTCTGACCTCATCCAGTGACGAATATTGGATTTGTCTTCCACCGTCAAATGCTTTTAAAATGTACATTGGGACACCTTGGACTGTCAGTCTTAGTTTGGACCTGGCTGGAGCTGTGTTCAAGCTTCTATCAATACTGTGTGGGCAACACATGGATAAACTCTCCGACGCAGTGGAGTCCGTTTACCCGTCTTTCTTTAGCCTAACAGGAATCTTCATGACGTGAATTTATACAATACAAGTAGTATCAAACTGATGTAAGTTAGATGAGGATAGGGTCTTTAAAGAGGCACTACATCACTGGATAGACTAAAATGACCTAAATGTTTATTATTTTTCCTTACAGTTAACATTGAACTTGAACACACATTTTAAGGAGCTCATAAGTAAACCTGTGGCCGAGTATGGGAGGAACTCACGGAGGCATCGGTTGCTGGAGAAGAACGTCGCAAATTTGTCACAATCCGGCTTTCCGTTCCCGCTGCTGCTGCAGTCGCACCACGGGGACAGGCTGATGCCGAGAGATCGCTGGTAGTTGGGGGTCATCACCGTACCTGCGGAAAAACAAGAAAGGAAACTATACGTACTGTAATCCTGAACCTCATTACCCCTGCTGATTAACAGCCAACGCTGTTATTCTGTTATTGTTGGAATACTTGAATCACCTTTTTGCTTCTTTGGCTTTGAAGAAATGTGACAAAATTGGCTAGCATCACACCGCATCATCGCAACTAATTTTGCATTCATTATATGAATGAGAACACCCTACACGTAGTGGTAGCATTGCATGTTTTTCAAGAACTATTTAATGAAATCCTATTTTGATAATATTTTCCGTCATTTCATAGCAAAAAGGGGAATAACAACCACCTGGATATTATCGGACATAATCAGTGAGGCGGTTTCAGTGCCATCTATCTAAAATTGTCACTTGTTTTAGATGTAAAAATCTACTTTTGCCTGGGTAGTTTCATTATTACACCTTACTGGCTTTTACTCAATCTTAATCGATGTAAAGGATTTTACTTTGAAGTGAATAAAGTCTATTTCACAATGTAGTGAATATTGAATTTGGCAAATTAGAAATAAATGTTAAGTGAAAAGTGAGAGAGAATAACTTACCAATAAGACCAGAGTAAGACAGTAGACAGTCAGCATAGTTCTCCCTCAGACAGCCTGATATGGAGTGGGCCTCTGGCTGACAGTTAGAGATGAAGTCTGCCAGCCGTGACCTAAAAAAACACCCCAGAGATACAAATTATGGATGCACATTTACTGATGCTGGTATTGAACATCAGGCTGATACTGGGCTAGGTATACCATTGGTATCCTAGGTACAATATGGAAATGCTAACTATGCATTGGTTTTGCAATGCCTAGACATAAGAGGCAAACTAATAGTCCATCACATCTGCATTCTTAGCAACTGAATGCAGATGTGAAAAAATACTCTAAAACAGTAACGGCACACTAGCATCAAAAAGACATTAGACCTCGTTGTTTATTTGAACAAAGATGAACTTGACCATGGATCCCCCTGTGCCTTCTTACCTGCAGATGTAGTTGGTCTTGCATGTGTTCTGAAGAGACAGACAGTTCGGTTTGTCCTTATCCTCATAAGAGCAGACAGGTACAATGGTTTGTCGCCGACGTTCTGCACACGCAGTCTGATCCCCCACTGGACAGGAGCAAAACAGCATTCCGTAGCTGTATTTGGGTGGAACCTTGATTAAAAAAGACAACAACAACAAAAACATGTGACTGGTTATGTTGTCGTTGACAACTTTCGAACCCTCTCGTGTTTCCTGTGATATCTGCAAAGCTCTCTCCTTTCCTCTTGTCTACATAAAGATAAAAAGGGCATTTCTTTCATATCCCAGCATGCCTCTTGATCGTCTTTCAAAAATTCAGTTCACAATATGGACATATATTTAGCAAATTATTTCTGAAATGATATAAACTTCCCACCAAAACATCTGTTCAGCATCACTCAGCAAAAACGTCTCATAAATGTGACGTGTTGCAGCCACCAACATGACCTCCACCCAAACTGGAACGGTTAACTAACTTATCTCATCCAATTCATCGATGTCTTTTCGCACAATGTGAACGCGGAGCCCCCCCCGATCAGCCATGGCTCTTGCCACCTGACGCGGGGTCACGTGTCACCCGACGTGGGGCATGAAAAATGGGAATGTGATTGGCTGTTGTTGGTGTAGTGGAAGATAAGGAGTAAGGGCTAAAGAAATTGGATGGAGAGCGAGCTTAATGTTAAATTGAAACCTGGATTTAAAACAACGTCTCTCCTTTGACGCGTGGCGCCCGTTTGGGCCGGGGTGCGACAACTACAGACCTAAACAGACAACCAATAAGCCCACCAAATTACCTTGTCGAAGAACTGTCGCAGGGCCTTGTGGCATTTGCGCTTGTTGCACACCTCAGAAGCAGACACCCTGCTGGTGCAGGGGTTGATGTAAGCGGAGCGGTATTTCTTACATGTGTCGTTCAGGTTACAGGCCTTGGCAGCGTTCAGACAGTTGTTCTCCTTCGTGGACGCGGGCTCACCTGAGGGGTGACAAGACAAGATGGTTTCATATTCCTCATTTAAGCCTCATCATATGTTTGAAGCCCTGTTCCAGTCACCTTGCTCACCGTGTTTGCAGACACATCAGCGTCGTCAACGTCGGAATCTTTCAGAAGGCATTTTGTTATTAT
>OMOT01039088.1:0-15196 GCA_900312575.1 Acanthochaenus luetkenii
TAATTTGTCATGATGTGAGTTTGTCAGTAAAAACTCAATCTAAACCAAATATCCAATGTACTGATACATGTAAGACCAGTTTCATAGACACCGATTTTTGTATCTTTTTTTTCTTCTGTGGGTGATATTTTACATTCTTCTCCACAGTGGAAATTGAACCTTGCTCTGGCAGTCTTAGTGCCTTGCTCTAACAATTGAGCTACATTGGATCACATAAAGTGAACTTCATTTATAAATAAACCAGAAGGCACTCGGGGAGCAAAAACCTCCACATACACTGAACAGGCCAAAATGCTTTATTGACATGAGAGGGTGAAGGTGAACGCCGCCCTCTGCTGGACCGCCAGCAAACAGACATTTTGATGACAAAATGTCTAACGTAAGAATCGATTCTTGGGAGATGGTGAATCGATCGATGATCGTGGACAATAGAATCGCGATTCTTACATGAATCGATTTTTCCCACCACCTCTAATAATATTTGAATACTTTGGTTACATACAGTCTTTAGTCTTTGCCTGTTCTCAAACTGGCCACCATACACTCCCTCTGACCATGAACCAATCAAAACAAACAAAATAATAGCTCCATATCAAACAGGCTCCTGATTGGAGGCCTGTTTCGCTCAACACAAGGCGGTAGTGTATAAACTGCTATCTGCTGCCTGGATGGTTAGCTACTATTGCCAAAGACATGAAGATAAAAACAAAAACAACCTCTCACCTCTGACTTATTTGACACAGTTGAGGGCGTATTTGAGGGCATCTAGGGTGCTGGAGTGGCCCTTGCGCTCAGCTAACAATGTGTGCGTGTGTGCACTTTAAAATGCTCTCGTCATTTTAATTATGTTGCACTTAATAATAAATTACAAACTTGATTCATTGTATGGGTGAGTGCGCAAGTTTTAAGTTAACACAGTACGGGATTATATACACAAAAAATAGTATTGAAAAAAGGTAGGGTGACATTATGAAAACAATTATATTCATTATTTTGTCAAGTAAAAATGCCAGTAAACTAAAATGGTAATTGTGGACAGTGCCTACAAGTCAACATAGATGCAGAAAATGTATTAATTGATGACTTGACAAAGCATGAAGCAGGCCCATGCGATTTTAACAATGCTAATGTTGTGCAGGCAATGCAGTTTGATGAGCCAAGGGGACCAAATGGTGATCAAGAAGGCTGCAATTTTATGCTATTTATTTATATTAGTATTGGGTCCAAAGATATTGTATAGGCTGGGTCCCAGTTACAAAGTGAGAGGAAGAGGGGACAGTCAAGGAATGATCAGAGTAGGGAAAATAAAAGACAATTGACAGAGATTGGTGGGAGGAAGGAAAGTGGCTGAGGCATTGGACATGGAGAGAAGTAAGGTAAGAAGACAACAGATTGAAAAAAGATTGAGCAAAAACAGGAATAGAAGCAGAATGAGGAAAAAATGAAAATGGAAATAAAACTGAAAAGACATATAGGTGATGAGTGGTTTAAGATATTAAAAGGTAGAAATAGCAATATTATCACAGCCTTATTTAGAAATGTTTGCTGCATGCAAGCTATGCATTTATTTTCATATAACATTTTCATATGCCTCGCTTCTATCCTTCCATTTAGTTGATGTTACACTGGTTGGTCCATTTATTGTGACAACATGCTACATACGTGTGCCTCCTTCATATCCCTCAGTTATAAAGCAAGTTTCTCTTGTTTGAATTTTTGAAAATTGGGGTATTCGCTGGTTTTTTCACCAAAGTTGGGAAACAATGTCTGATGCTTTTTACATGGGGTAGCAGGGTTGCACAGTGAGCAGGTCAACTACCTTTCAACCGGAGGACCCAGGTTTAAGCCCCCATGTCAGTTAGCACCTGTCATGCTTAAAAGCCCTTGAGCAAGACATCAGAATTTCCCAATAAATCAAAGTTTACAATTTTTGTACACTCTGTTAGCAAGTGAATTTCTGTCTCCTCTCTTCTTTTCTCTTACCTCTTGTTGCTCTCTGTGGTTTCGAGCATCATTCCAGAGTCCTTGCCATTGGATGAGCTGTGGGAGCTGCGTGTGGACTGGCGCCCAAGTGACCCATTCTCCCTCTCCATCCCGCCCTCGCTTTCCCTCTCCCCAGAGTCATTCCCGCTGGAGAGACCATCCATATCATCCGAGTTGGGCCCACTTTGGTCACTGGATAAGCCTTGAGATCCAGACACTCCACTGGGAGATGAGCCACCTCCTCTGCTTCCTCGTTCCTGATTGGTGACATTGGTGCTGGGCTTACCACCATTGCTGTTTGGAGAGTTTAACCCTACTGACCCCGCTTCCTGGTCTTTCTCACTGGCCCTTGCCATTCGCCCCAGAGTGTTGTCATAACTCATACTAGAGTAGGACGAGGCTGGTACAGCTTGATTGAGGAGTCAGCCAAGGCAAATAAAATGAACAAACGGTCTCTTTAATTTTAAGTGGGACTACTATCTCTACACAGGTGAATCATAGTTGTTGGCTAGTTGAAAAAAACTAAAGAGAGAAAGCCATGATTTCTCATACAAGAGAAAACTTCACAATTAAAATCAGTTTTTGGCTGCAAACCCTTCTTTGAGGGTTCTCAAAAGTGTTGATTTTCAAAGGGCTGCAAAATCCTGCAATTAACCAACAGCAAAGACCACTCTCCTTCCAGGAGAAAGCAAATTATCTTCAATTATCTTTGGGGAAAAGTGTCATAAGTATTGCAAAGGGTGCAGAAAGGAAATGAATTTCTGCTTATGAAAACACATTTGACATAAGTACTCCAACAGATGTGATGAGAGATTGTGAGGGAGAGTGAGAAGCAGCTCTAGAAGGAGCAAAAAACATTCTTCTCACTCTCTGCCTGGTCTTCTCGCCTTTTCTGAGATGTGTTGCTCTATGTGCTAAAGGCCACCTGAGAGGACAGAAAAAGAGAGAAAGGGATAAAGAAAAATAATGCTAGGTGGAAGATTACAACCACACACTGCTTTTCAAAGCATTGCCATGGTCCAGTAAATAGATCTTCAGGACCAAAGCTATATAAAAAAAAATAAAGTTAATTAAATGTAAAAAACACTTCTCGATTTATCACATTGGCCTCCATGGAAAATTCAAATATGGCCAGGCAATGTTTTCAGTGCCTAGTGGAGCAGAATAGAAGGAGTATGTAAGGATTTAAATGTGTGTTCCAGAAAAAAAAATCCCTTGATCCTATTTGCATGCAAGTGCGTATGCATGCACCTGAATATAGAACAGACTAAACTGTACCGACACCAAAATTACATGGAACTTTTGTTAGTCGTCATAGTTAAGTCCCCTTGTACCTAGAACCTAGAGGACAGTGAAAACACAGTAGCCAGGAGGAGGGAGCAAATCTCACCATCACAGGGCTGTTATGAATTGGGGGTTGAACAGTATCACAAGGTGTATATATCTGGCTACACCTACGCAAGTAAAAGTATAGTGATATTTATTCCTGGGCGGGGGAGTCACCCCAATAATCCTTTAAGCCCTGCAGATGCAATCAGAAGGAGATACAGCCCGCCCCTCAACAGTCAATCCTTTTAATTTCATTTACTTAACACCCCTACCACCAACTCCCTTCCCTACCTCCCTCAGATGTGCTGTGCCGGTTTAATTAACTGACACTACAGGCATACCTAAGCTTCCTGTCCTGACGCAAAACCCAATAAGGCTGACTGGATGGGTTCAGAGCAGCAACAAGCTGGGCACTACACATTAGGCCAGACAAGGGGATAACAGGTGTGAACACTTAACAACTTGGACACAGGAAAATTAGATATGAGTGGTGAGCAACTGCAAGTATGTGAGTTGCATTCATTTATTTGAATGCTGCCATGTTGCAATGAAACAACTTTCTTGCCAACCATGAAATGCTAATCAGCATCATGTTTGGTCAGATTAATGATGCACTCTAGCACATGACAAACCCTAGCTCTTTTCACACAAATGCCATGAAATCAGTTCCTGCAATTTCCCTGCTCAAGACGTTGTAACGTTACTGGTAAAGTTCTGTATCGCCGTATGTGTGAACAATGCCATAACATTACCGGCACAAGCATGCACAACGTTAGGACGCTCTGACGTAGGACGCTCTGTTGTCGAACTGTGAGCCAATCACAAAGTAAGTGACAACCTCTGAGAAGTGCCATTCTGTCTCTGTCTTAGTATGGGAGAGAGTACGCAAATGTGCCAGTTTAATGTTGCCTTGCTTATTGGAAAACATGCATAACACACTGAACATGTCAGAAGACTTTTGCAAATGAGTTGCACTGCTCTCTACTGCCCCACTGTGTATTTTGGTGGAAGGAGACAAAGAAAGGACAAGCAAACCAGTCAGTGAAGCTGAGATCTTTTTTAAATGAGCACTGCTCGGTAGATCGAATAAATACCTTGAAGACTGGACTGTCAGAAAAGGTTGAGTCATGTTCCATGAGGAATGCAAGTCTGCTGTTGAGCAAGGCAACATTAAACTGCATGCAGTTCAACATAACATTCTCTCCCATAAAAGAAAGAGAAAACACCATACATCAGAGCTTAATCAATCAGGCACTCACTAAAGCACTTACTGCTAAAATATACACCGGCAAAAGCATCACGGTAGTGGTTAATGATAATGCACGGGAAACCAGAGAATTTAGCTAAGTCATATACTATCAGTGAAACACCATTTAATCTACTTGACTTTGGCTGGGCTCTGGTCCAACTCTAGTGACAAACAGTTGGCTACACAACTGCTAACTAAAAAAGATTTGTATCAGAAACAAGCGTTCATCTGATATAAATAGTGGCTCTGTAAAACCTTACATTTCACAGAGAAGCGGGTAATTAAGGAAGAATTATTGATTGTAATATCAGTGTACCATTCAAACATCGTGACTTCAAGCCATCTCTGTTCCAGAACAATGATTCAGAACATAGCAACTATGACCTACCTTTGTCCTTTTGAAAGTGATCCACATGGGAGGGTGAGAACGACAACAGTTCAAAACATGTTTCTGTCACACTGTTGTCCTAAGGGACGTTGTACCATAAAGCAGAATTTGCACACTATTTTTATGACCTTTGACACAAATCTAGACTTGTGAGCATTAACAAATCTCTCCTGTAGCTAGAGACAAGAAAAACGACTTCCTCTTGTTGATGACGTGCACAGAAACAACCTGGATTTACTCCATTGCAGTCAACACCAGTGTGACCAACTTTATGTATACTGTGATGAAGTCATCCTGGATATACCCAGGATGACTTCACCAGCTATGGGTCCATATTTGGTTCTGGTCACACTCACAAAGTACCTCTGGATATAAAAGTTAAATGAGTAAAATAAATTAACCATTCAATTATGAATGGAGGAAACCTCAATTTAAAATTAGCAAAATGTCTCCTTTAATAATAAACTGCAGTTACTTCAACAGAATCTGCACTACAGACAACGATAGCGTGTTGTGAAATACAAAGTACGGCAGATGCGATCAGTAACAGCAGTGCCCAGTGGCACATATATGGCCAATATATTATCATACTGTCTTCTAAACCAAGTAGGTCATTGACAAATACTAAACATTAATAATGCAATGTAATGGCCGGCTCGTTTATAATTCCCTACCGCGATGTACTGATGGGCAGCTGCGTGGCTCAACATGCGTGAACGTATCTGCTTGGCTGAAACGCCTCATGCCCGGTCCATAACATAACAAAACGCTACGTACACCAAATAATTACCTTTGTCAAAACACCTTTGGTAGCACAGCTCGATTGACCTAATCCGTCTGCGCGCCCGTAAGACGCGCGTCTGCAAACTGAATTGCCCGCGTGAGACTGTACTCGTCCGGCAGCACTGCGTCGCTTCCCTGTGTACATACGGCACGTGTCCGCGGCGGTGATTTCCGCTGATTGGACGACTCTCTGGACCAATGACAAAACGCGCTGTGCCGCGATTGGGCTACGACGAGGATCGGTATAGACGGTCTCCCAGACGCTGGTCTCAGATCCGCCACGTTTTTGTTTTGTTTTTTTAAACTGTAACGAGTTGGGGAGGTGCGCAAGCTGATTCTAGACCAGTGTTTAAAAAGACACGCCACTGTACACAATGTACATTTAGAGACAGAGACACGCGCTTAGTATGGGTTTAAAAAAAAAGAAGAAGGAGCCCTCCCTCGCCACACCAAGGCCATGTAGTAAGAGACAAACTTAACAGCCCCTTATTACATTACAAAAACTATGAATTCATTGTATATCACTCACTGATCTTTGAGGTGAAAATATATCCTGACCTGTTTTTGTGATACACATTGCAGTGATTAAAGTATACTATACTAAGCACACAACGCTATAACATTTGATTAACTAATTTATTTATTTATAACAATTAAAATATGATACCTGGCCTCATACCAACTCTTGCGATCACTGTAAAAACTAAGTAAATAATAATTAGTTCTGTGGACTGAATATGCCGATGCCGAGACCCTGGTGTAACCCATTGGATACAACATGGCAATGACACTGCCAGGGTTAATGGGTTAAATTCCCACTGGGGCCACCCAAGCCACACATACTGTATATATTCATGGTAGCGTAGAGTACCTGGCTGGAGATGTGTTGCTCTTGCAGCCGATGGCCATAATTATCTGTCAGAGAAGTACAAGTTGATCCCTAACAGGGCTATGCTGGGAATAGCTAGACATATCTCAAGATAGTATTAAAAACAAAGCCAAGTTTGAGGAGGATGACAATGTTGAGAGCTCTGATATACAACAGTAAACACTAATGATCTCAGTATAATATTGAGCTCTGAATCCAGACTGAAATTAGTCAATATGATCATTGGTCTACATTACATTTTAAGATTGTGGTTTCAACATGTTCCAATATTTTAGAAGTCATTACAGTGAATAGTGAGTTATGAATTATATTTTATAATATTAATACATCTGAATAATCAAGGGTTTAATAATTGATGCAATCTGATCAGCCTCTAAGCAAAAGTAGTATATAATTATAGTATATAGCATCACTGCCCATTAATTCTTTACATCAGCTAGAGTTTATAGTGGAGTAGATTCAGTTGGAAGTGCCATGTGGCTAGTAAAGCTACAAACACTGCTCTTGTAGCCAAAACGGGAACATTGTGGTACCATTAGCCTGCATCACCCAGTTCAGTCAGTGTATTTACTCACTGTCGTTTGAAAGCATCTTCGTGAGAAAAAGTGTTCTCTGCCTATGATCCATTTTATCACCTCTCCAGCAGAAATGTTGAGTTAGTCCCCGAAACAAATGTGAACCCGTAGTTTTCCACTGTGTCTACCATCTCACCTTTTCTCTCACCCATGCAACATTTTTCTGCGCCTTGGTTTCAAAATTGTCATGTTAAATTAGCTCATGTGTAAAAATTGGGTTGTATTGATGGGGCCATTATCACCCACAATTCTTTCTTCTCCAAGACTAATTTAGGGGTCATTACTTGGTGCGTAATTTCATGGCAACAAGAACAGTACAGTGTGAATTTTTGTCTTCTTTCCCCACCACTTATCACGTGGTCCAGCATCTGCGTGGAAGGTTATTGGCTGTATGTGTGACTACACTGCTCACATGGACACTCACAAGGGCTTGATGTGCAAGAATTATCTCCTGTGATCCGCAGGGGTTACAACTGTTTATATTCCTTTGCATCCCTCTAGCTTCTATGATCTGCTATTAACGGCCTGGTGTAATTTACCTTAGCTTATGTGTTGTAAACATAAAAACAGGTCTGATAGGACTGTGTTCTGAGGGTTGTTTGTATCTTGTGCTCACAGCCTGCGTACGTGACACGCAGCTATTGCAGAAAATGCCTGTACTGAGGCACGATGCACAGACATGAGTGGTTTGCAACATTTGTCTATCACAGGAAGTCATCCGATTGGTGAGACACACATGCATTCTGCACAAATAAATGCATGTATAAACTAGGCCCGTAATAAGCTCATGCTTATCCACAACAATAACATTGATCACAGAGTATAGGGGAATATAAATTAAGTATACCCACAAAAACATGGACACACAGACAAGCTAAATATATAATATGTAATGATGCTTCTTCCTGTGTAGCAATTAGAAATCCTGCCTTGACAAAGAGAAAACCTGCAGTCCATACATACTAGCTAATTTGCACATTAGGAGCATAGCGACTTCTAGTGGATAAAAAAACAGAGGTCAATTTTTGTCAGATGTTTACAAATTAGTAAATAGTAATCAAACCGTTTTTAGAATGTACACATAGTGTGCTCTTGCAGCTCAGTCAAATGTATAAGAGAAAAACAAATAAATCACAACACCAATAACGGGGTGGGAATGGGTTAAATGGGTGTCGAACCACAATGAGGGATGGAGCCTTTAATGGTCTGAAATATTGGAATGTCGAGTGCATTGTGCCATTTTACATGATCGATACTCATGTGGGCAGGGGAACGTAAAAATATGGGCTATTGGTAAACGTTGCTGATTGGAACACGTTTACACTGCTGATAAAACAATGGCTTGGAGCGTACGTCACTTTGAATAAGTGGAATAATAAACTATAAGCGCTGACAGCATATGTTTCACGTGTCATTGTTGTCAAACATAACACAAATACAGGATATAGGGCGTTTTGCACTGTATTGTGCAGTGTCCATGTGCACGTCCAGCTCCACGGAAACAAATGAAGACTCACACGTTGGGGTAAACAACTCCCAACTCCCAAACCCAAATCTCACCTTGCCTGAAGACTTAACCCTTGTCTAGACAAATAGGTCTCTGAACACTGAAACGTTGCTACGCCAGTCTTTGCGGGGTCTCGCTCCTTCAGTGGGCGTGTTACGCTCCTTCTTAATCACGTTCAACGATGTTGTCAAGTAACATGACGGCACTAGCCTGGACAGGTGACAGTTTGTGATCAATTCGCCAATTTAAGGCGCCGATGTATATAAGGGTTATACACGGTTGAAAGAGAACAGTAGTTTCACTAGTCAATGGTGAGCATTATGGACAGCTAGGCTAAATAAATACCAAACAAAGGGCAATACTATCAACAGATTCTACATTTTTTCATGCAAGTACATTGGTTGCCCGATGTGACTGCATGTTTGCTAGCTAGCTACGAGGCAATTCGGCCACAGACACCACTCCCCAAACCCCGAGCACTGTTTCCCTGCTTACCTTGAGCAAGCTTACAATATCAACAGCTTAGATATTCCATGGTTAAGTGGTCGAAAGTCTGAAATACAGAGCATAAACTCCGCCAACGTCCACTTTCTTCTCTGGTAGTTTCCGTTTCAGCTCTACGGTACGGTGGATATTTCTCCTCACACAAACTGTAGTGGATACACGCAGGGATACACGTGCCGGCGTATGGTCGGGCGAGGAATTTTGAATCAACAAACATCATTGGATGGCAACCGAGCACCGGCTCCGCCCACACACGCCCCGAGACGGTTTCATTGGTTAAGGGGGGCGTGGTTAGCCGCACGGGGCTCGATGGTCACGTTGCAGAGTGACTGGTCTTAAATTAAGCTCCAAACAGATGACTACACTTGCTGCACCTCGAGGGGCCGTAATACCAGTTGTAATGCCGCAACGACATTTGATTTAGGAATTATGTGTCATTACACTGCACAGTAAACTGTTTCAATTGAAGTCGTACTGTCTTATTATTCGAAAAACTGTTGTTGAAATATCCAAAAGTATTTCCCCGACTCGTTTTCCGCATAGTTGACAGGAACATTGGACACCAACGCCATTTGGTTCCCCGATCGTTCACCAGAGAGGTAAATTAGTTAAGGTTCTGAAGATAAGGCTGCAGATAACGGAAATTCGAGTAATTAGCGAAGTGATTAGGCCCACATTTACCCTTTTTGAAACGAGCAATACGTTATCATTCGAGTCACGGGCTCGTCGCTGCCGTGAAGTCTTGTGAAAACTTACACCGTGTTGTTATTTGGTGCGGACTCGTTAGTTTGCGCTGCGCCTCTCGCCTCGTGTTTACGGTTGCAGCAGGGCCCGGCATGCACACGTCAACGTGCTCCCTGCATCAGCACAGGGCGACGTCAGCTGTTGTCCTTGCCCACTCCGAGATGCACGCGGCTGGCGGGGTGGTTAGCGGGTTGCCGTAAACAGACGTCAGATGTAGTGCAGTCCAGGAGCTAGTGGGTGAGGGGCCCTGTCCTACTTTTTGTCCGCTCGGGTGGAAACACGGACACAACGGACACGACTGACTCTCGCGGCCGTTTCCTGTTTCAGTTCCGCAGGTAGCGGTGTCGGGTGTTTGAAAGGTCGCAGCAGAGCAAACCCCCTTTACACTTTTTTTGGGAGGGAACGTGACTCGGAGGTGAAGCTGGCAGAGACACATTCGTCAGCAGTGAGCACTTAAAAGGGCACGTGGTTGTTTTCGCCCTCTCTGTAGAACCATAAAACACTTGCCTCGTCATCTTCCACTGGTGTACAGGAACACACTCGCAGTATTAGTACTGATTGGGCGCTTGTTTACCTTGTATAGAGACATGTTTCCCTTAAATGCTGGGGAAATGGAAAGCATGTCACCGGTCAATGTTTATGTATGTAGCGCCTTTCTAAAAGAAGGTTACAAGGTGCAGCAAAAGACAATACAGGGGAATTGTAGGACACACCATATCAGAGAAAGGGAAACTAAAGGGGAACTACTTTTGGTGAGTTGTTTCGTTTCATATTGCATTTCAATTACTACCTGTAGTTTTCAGATTTGATCGCATTTCAAGCCCAGTGGGAGATCAGACATGCGAGTATGTTGTATGTTCACCCTTGAAAGGATACATGCCACTGTACCAAACTCAACCAGAAATTAGTTTTTAAAACTAGATTTCACAAAAGATTTATTCCTGGACCCCTCAAGCGTTTCTGGGAAAATGCCCTTTTTAGCCTGACATCATAATCTCTGAATCCTCAATCTTTATTCAATAGATTCGCACTATGCATCATACTAGGTCATATCAAACTGATGTAATACTAATGTGCTTGTGCATTTTGGTTGTATTCATATTCCCATATTTTGTCAGATTGTGTATATCGTGCATATATCTTCATATTTGTATAATTACCACTTATTTCAAACTGAAGCTATTTAATTTTGGGGCGTATTTTCATGTTGTACATATTTTCATGTATTTTTTGTTGTCTTTTACTCATGTTCAGGTTCACAGGGGAAGAAGCCTAAACCTCAGTTGCCATAGCTTAGTTTCTCCTCCATGTAGTCTCACACAGACAAATTGAAGATACTGAATCTGGTAGATTGAATATATTCCATAATATATTTGAAAAGGTGAATAGTTTACATTGCATGTCTGCATTCCTAGACAGTTTCTATACATGTATAGTATATTAACTTCTGTAGACCGGTTAATGTGAATACAATGCATGTTTTGCACATGATGTACATAAACTGTAAATTCACATGTTTCTTCATATTCTCATATCACTCTTATTTGTTATACAGTATCTTGCATAGATATTGATATTTTGTATAATTTTCCACTTATTTCATACTGCATATATTTCTCTTTTTAGTCTGAAGGTCATAGTTTACACACATTTTTTTACATTTATTTCCCACTACATCTCTGGTTCTTCAGATGACTTCATAGATTGTTGATGTTAATTTTCAGAGATTTAAAATGATTTGAAGGTAGATGAGGAATTAATATTACATTACAGCATTTAGGAGACGCTTTTATCCAAAGTGACTTACATGTCATACCGTTGGCGGAGGCAGCCATGCAAGGTACCAACCTGCTCAACAGGAGCAATTTGGGGTTAGGTGTCTTGCTCAAGGACACTACGACAGACTTTTTTCCCAGGAGGAGCTGGACTCGAACCGCCGACCTTGCAGTTGCGGGGCGGGAACTCTACCTCCTGAGCTACTGCCGCCCATCACACCATGCACCACACTACACACAAACACATATATTTGCATGTCTTTTTTAACTTAATATCACAGTTTGAAATCGTCCGAACCAACTGAATGGTTTCTGTCTGAGGAGCAGCCTCTCATTATTTGCATGTTTGGGTTGTTATTTGAAGTCAGCCATGTTATACCAAATATGTCATATTTGGTGCAGCAGGTGTGTAATGTCATTGTACAAAAATATGTTGATATGGGGGTGTCACAGATTAGTATTGTCCAAGGAATCAACATGTCATATCAGTTTGTGTATCCCACATTTATTCCCCAAGCTGCAGCGGAGGAGCTTTGTTATGAAACCAGGAGCAATCTCAGCCATGGATTGAGTAGCGCTGATTATGTAATATGGCAATGAGATGCCCAAACACGAAATATACTGACACAGAATATCATTGTAGGCCACTCAGTGTTAGAATTCCACTGTGCATAATATCCTAGCATGGTTTTCTTCACACAATGCTGCATGAAGCAGTAATCTGAGCTCAGCAGAAGACCAGACATTTCCTCTGGTAAAAAAAAAAAGAAGAAAAAAAAGGCTCTACTTGTGGAAGTTATGTAAGACATTAGGGTGAATCACTTTGGCGAAAGCCAAATGCTCCAGGGTAGCAACTGATTGCACACGATTTGAAGAGGGAGCCGTATGAAACAAAGAACCTATGAAGAAATATGATAGTCAATCAGATTTCTACTTTGATTCCATTGTGGTTTTACATCATGCCAGGCTGCTCCAACGTGTTCGTGCCTGGGAATCTTTTGTCCCATAGGCAGAACTAGAGCTAACTGAATTGTTTGCACAGTTTTATTTCTACGGCGACTGTTCCTCTGACAGTGTGGTAGAGAAGTTAGTGCTGCAGCTGCTTCAGGAGCAGATGTACAATGTTTGTCTCACTGGTTGGTTATGTAATAAGTGGACAGCATTTTATTGGTTGAGCTATACACAGCCCTGTTTTGCTCCAATTGATGGTCAGTGGTCACTGGCAGGCACATTGTGTTCACACACACACTCACACCTTTCCTGAGCGGTGAACCTTACCAAAACCACGTGACCACAAAAGTTGAGTACTGTACACACTGTTGTCCGACTCACCACTTCAAACGTATCTCATTTAAGTGAGGCAGGGTTTTTCAGTTCGGCACAAGTTTGGACAAAGGGGCAATATCGCATGGTATGAATAATTGTATTTGAAGTAATGTGCCATATTGACTTGTATACCGTATAAAAGTCACATATGGGGCAAACCTCGTCAGTGTTACTGTACTTGACATGTGAATGCATTGCATAGAGGGATGGCCATATATAGAAGTAAAACAAATTATATATCTGAAACTGAAAGATGAAAACGTTTATTATGGTGTTGTTAATATGCTATTACGGTAATAATGGTTTCGTGATAGGGAAGTGCTGTAGCATTTATGTGTAATTGTAATTTGTAACTACCCACATTTTCACACTTAAAGGAATTGAACCTGTAAATGAAAATGTGCAATATTTTCAATACTGAAAATATGCATTGTTAAGTTAAGAAAATAAAAATAAAATGGCAAAATAAAATAAGAAATCACAAAATGTCAATTAAAGAAAATTTATTCAATACAAAAATAACCCTCATATTAAAGCAGACAGTCTTCATATGAACCACATGGTCTTTGTGCCATTTAACAACCAAAGGAATAAGGCTAACCATTGAGGAGCCATCAAACAGTGCGTTGCTGTACAAATATTGATGGGACTCACTGTACATGGAGCCTCTTTTCAACCTTACCTGCTGACACTACTGATATTGATTGATTTTCCTTCCCCAAAGAGCAAGCCAAAGGCATAAAGCAAGCAATACTAAAAACCAAATAGTAGGCTACTATTTGGTTTGGTACCTGTGGCAGAAGGAGGACTGGCAGGGCTCAGGCTCCTCTTGGTTGTGGTCCCCGATTTGATCTGGTTTCTGAAAGGAATGGTTTGATACTCATTCAATATTTCTGAACAAAACCCAGATAAAGACAACAGTCAAGGTAAATAAAACTAAGACTCTCAGGTTGGTAAACATGTTTTGTGTACAACAAATGGAGGAGATGGGAAAGAGGGTAGACAACATGGTGAGACAAAAAAGTTAATAGACTAACAAACTGCTTAAGAAATAGTTTAGCTCAGGGATTCCCAAACTTCAATTCCAGGACCCCAAATTAGAAACGCTTTAGACCGCAGATCCCGTTTGATAAAGGAAGATTTCTACAGAACCAGCCTCCTTAATTGTAAGAGGAAGCTGGTTCCAGAGAAAGGGAGCTCGGTAGGAGAACGCTCTACCGCCTGCTGATTTTTTGTTGATTCTAGGGAACAGTAAGGTACCCAGCGTTCTGCGATCGAAGGGCACGAGGGGGAACATAAGGAATGATAAGGTCAGATAAATATGATGGTGCATGCCCATGTAATGATTTATATGTGAACAGAAGTTAGAGTCTGACCTGGCTTGAATAGGAAGCCAGTGAAGGGAGGTCAGGATGTGTCAAATTCTTTTAGTTCTGGTTAATATTCTGGCAGCAGCATTTTGTACAAGTTGAAGATTTTTGATAATGCAATTAGGTAGGCCAGAAAACAAGACGTTACAATAATACATATTTTTGGTATAGCATCATTCAAAGCGCTTTACACTAACAAAATAAAACAAGAACAAGAAAAGACAAAAGAGAGTACTGTAAAATGACAGCAACACACACAAAAAAACTATAAAATCAGGGCAAAATAATGTAGAACCAAAAAGATAAGACCATAACATACTGAACATCACTACTGATACAAATATCCAAGGTCAGATAGTGCCTGCACTCTTTCTCTTGGAGCAAGGATCTCAATTCGGTAAACACAAGTATATAAAAGTGTGTTTTAAGAAGAGATTTAAAAGAAGATTCTGATCTGGCTAACCTAACATCCTCGGGCAAGTCGTTCCAAAGCCTCGGGGCCCTAATAGTAAAAGCCCGATCAACATGTACAAACACAAACAGGGTCATATCAATCAGACCACGTTGCCAGATATCATTTCACAGTATTAGCATAAGGAAAGCGGTGGCAAACATCTACCAGAACTCCCCGACATCTCGGACTATGAGGCCCGTCTTCTCCCTCTCTGCACGACCCATCTGTTGCCACTGCTGGGACCTGCAGGGGGCGCAGAAGGACAATAGGGTCAATGGCATCGACACGTAGGAAGTGCTGCGAGGTCCAACAAACCGATG
>OMOT01039088.1:15216-27663 GCA_900312575.1 Acanthochaenus luetkenii
ATGAGGCCCGTCTTCTCCCTCTCTGCACGACCCATCTGTTGCCACTGCTGGGACCTGCAGGGGGCGCAGAAGGACAATAGGGTCAATGGCATCGACACGTAGGAAGTGCTGCGAGGTCCAACAAACCGATGGCCAAATGGAAGTCACATACCAAAATACAAATAGTGTTAGTACCGTTAGAAAGACTTTATTGCTCCATTTTGGCCTTTTTCACGGTTTGATAATGTACGTGACAGATGTCCCTGTGTGCAGAACAATGACCCTATGAGCTCGTGAAAAACATTCCAAAACTATTGTAAAATGTCAGGACGTGTCAGACAAATCGCAGTGACAGAGCAAAATGTTGTAAAAAGAGTGACACTGTAAAATGTCAGCAAAAGTTTTATTCCCAGAACACCTGCAAAATGGATGATGTGTTCAGCAGTTCGGCATATGGCAGATTAGACCAGTACACACAGCGGTGCCCTCACCCATGACTCCAGGCGCCCATCCAATCCGTGGCCCCCCATGGGTTCTTCATGCGCACCATGAAGAGTCGGGACGCTCCGCACCTCCTCAGCAGCTTCTCCCCCAGCCACACCTTCCTCACCGCTGTAATCCCATAGGCATGGCCTCGCACCAGGCCGCAGTCTAACACCGACTCCACTGTCTCCCCTTCTGCTACATCGCCATCTTCCAAGCTGCACGAATGCACATCCCTGCTCGCACACAAACAGACATACACACACGTGCACAGATATCGACAACATTCATAATATCAGTGCAGTGTAGAAGCTGGTAGAGGCTGCCAGTCCTCTCAGCGACGGTCTCGTTTGTTTACGGTGATTGCATTAATGTCTCAAAATGAACGAGGTAATGATTCGTTGATGGTGAAATACTACACATAGCACCTTTTGATATTTTGCACAATGCATTGATATGAGTGTGTTAGGAGAGAGAGAGAGAAAAAACATGTTTAATTCACTCAAAAGTGCAGAAAGCAACGGTTGTATTTCTTCTTGACGTATAGTCTAGTGTTTTATGTGAGTTCTATCAGAGTCTCAGAGCTCTGCTGAGGAGACAGATCCTGTCTGCATGGACCTGCTGATCTCAGTTTGGACAAGGTCAGGTAACAGTAGAGCTACGGCTGGACACACACACATACACTTGCACTTGTTTGTTTTTTTAAACCTGGAAAACACGCAAACAACACTTAATAAGAACACACATGCAATTGCATGAGGAAACCACCACACACACAACCACACACAGGCAGAAGGATACACCCTGTACTCGGCTCAGGGGTCATAACCTGTACAAATGTAACTCTAGACAAGTTAGCAACCCAGTTTTTCCTGGGATCATATCAAGTTCAAAAGGCTAAAGTTAAATATAAGCTAAGTTAAATATAAGGTTTGAAAATAATAAAGTTATATTAATAATTAGGTAGGAACTATGTTGCTAGAATAAACTATCCACAATAGCCCAAACATGTTTGTTCCATGTCAGGTTTGTAGAAGTGCAAAGGTTGAAATGTAATCTTTCTAACTACGTTTGACCAGTGAATGGTAGTGTGGAAGAAATGGCCATATATTGTATTTGTAGTCATTGTACAACTTGTTTACCTGATCTTTGTGCTCCGTGCCTGTCACCACCAGACAGTCAAGGACACAGGACTCACAACACAGTGTCCACCTGTTTCACCCCCTCTCCCTGTGTAGAAATGATACTTCTATCTCTGTCTTTGCTTTCAGCAGGCACAGAACTAGAGACAGCATTATCTGATCTGTACTTCTCTCCGTGCACGAATAATATATATATACAACATATATTTGAGGACGCTTTTTTCATCACCCCCTTGTAAACATTAGATTGACGTT
This sequence comes from Acanthochaenus luetkenii, assembly GCA_900312575.1. NCBI lineage: Eukaryota > Metazoa > Chordata > Actinopteri > Beryciformes > Stephanoberycidae > Acanthochaenus > Acanthochaenus luetkenii. The sequence continues at coordinate 17,076 of OMOT01039088.1, forward strand.
GAATGATCCAAAAACAATATACATGCATGAGAATGGTATAACATATGCCTTTTTTTTATTCCATACATGTAGAACATCCATTGTCATCTCCTCCTGCTTGCCTTAGACAAATAAATGACTTTGAATGATGCATGACGGATGGTGATAAGTGATGAAAGGTACCGTGAAATATTTTTGTTTCATCAGATCGGCAGCCGTCTCTGGATCTATCAAATCACTTGACAATGTATCACTCCATTTAATCCCTCTTGTTTTAATCCCTCTTATTTTAATCACTCTTGTTTGAATCACTCTTGTTTGAATCACTCTTGTTTTCAAGACACCAGAATGATCTTGTCAGTCGTGATTTCCTTCTTCCACCCCTCATACATTTAGACCACAGCTGTGCAGTTTATGTGGCCTGAGGATCGATGTTTTCTTCCATCGACACGCTTCCCTCAAATCCAAACACCCAACATCTACTGCTCTCGCCTTTGGGGGGATGCATCGCGCGTGCGCAGTTCCCGGTCATCCAGATATGCCGATGTGGCCACTGGAACGTCACGCGTCTGAGGTTTGCGAAACAACAATTGCGATGAGATTTTTCATGTTGGCTTTCTTCTGGGTCTGCAGCTGCGTTGTAGCAGACAAAGACGAGAGATTACCAAGTACATGCGAAGGTAGGACATTTAACAGTCCAACTTCACATAACGAGAGACGTTAACAGATAGATATGCTTATTATTTATGTGGCATTATAATAACACCGTGGTGTGTGTGTGTGTGTGTTCCTATGTAATGTCCATATTGATATGATACATACATTTGTCGATATATCTGCACTTACATTTTAGTCCTACACTGTAATTGTATTTATGTGACTGTATTATACTAATGTTTGATCTTAGATGTGTCTATGTGAGCTATGATACCAAGAACAAAATGCTTGTATGTGCAAATATAAAAAAAAAAGAGAAGAATTCTGATTCTGATAATGCAACCTAGTAATGAGTCATCCAGGGTCTCTGTACAGTCCGCCTCCTCTCTCTCATGCCTGCGTCCCTGCTGTCTGCCAGTGTGCAAGTTCCTGACGGTGGAGCTGCAGGCAGCGCTGGAGAGAACCGGCCGCTCCAAAGAAGTCCTGGAGCTGGGGGAAGTGCTGGATACTGGCAAGCGCAGGCGGAAGATCATATACAACACCTCGTAAGTTACCTCTGCCACTGTGCAGATGCCCTTGAGCAAGGCAGTTCACCTCAGGCTGCCCAGTGGAGTGGAGCTGCACACCGGACAACAGTAGAGACTGGTTGCACCTGCCAGTTTCCAGCTGTGAACATGTGTGATTTAGGGCTGTGCGATATGGACAGAATCTTCTATCACAATATGGGTAATTGAATATCACGATAAAGATATATATCACGATACAGTATGTTTTCTGTAAATTTGATGAAGAATTTCTCAATACAAAATAACCTCGCACCCCTAGGGCTGGGTATCAACACTGATTTTCATCGACTCTGTTAGGGATATTTCAGTTATAATACCAATTTAGCTTGGATATGAAAGATATTCTCAGAGAACTAATGTTGTAAATTGTACAAGGAACCCTCTAACCTGGTGCATTATTTAAAATATTAATGTTTGCATTAAGAACTGACCCCAAAGCAGTTACATTAATGTACTTTTTATTAACACACTACAGCAGTGTATCAGAAGAGAAATGACCAAAAGAATACAAGCAAATATATATTAATTAATAAGTAAAAGTAAAGCAACAATAAAAAATAAACAAATGCTCTGAATTGCCTTTGAAAATAGTGCAAGAAATCTGTTAGTTTTTTGGGAAAACAGTGTTGTAAAACTTCTGGACATTAACTGTAAAGTCCATGAAACTAAAGTCCCTTCATGATGCTTTCTCACTTCTTGGAGATCGTAAGGCTGCCTTCAACACACCTGGGAACTGGGGAGTTTCCCACCTCGTAGTGAAACTATGACGCTTGATTGACGCATTTTGGATTAAAAATAACTTTGAAATTGATACTTTTCAAAGGGCATCGATATCAAGTGAGTAGCATGTGAGTATCAAAGTATCGATACCAGTTTCGATCCTCAATCCCTAGTGGACATTCCTTTCCCAATTTAGCCGCATCATCAGCAGATGGTTACTGTAAAATGATGACGGAGGCTAAACGGTCCAGATTACACACAGAGCCTCGCTGGTGATCCATCGCATAAAATGTTTTTCTGGTTGTAAATCAGTGGAATAATTAGCGTGACTGAAAACTGTTGTTTAACAGGCCAAAAAAAATGCAACAGAGTTTTGTTCTGTGTCACACTGCTCCGTGTGTGTTTGTTATTCCAGTCCACGTGTAGAGAACGTAAAGTGGGGTCGGGAATGATGTAAAATACGGGCGTAAAGCAGTTCTGCTGCTTTTTTTGTGGCAATGGCGATAGAAACGATGGAGGAAAATATCTACGATAGACATTTTTCTATCGTGATATTGAACAGCCCTAGTGTGATTACATGGGAGTGACGCAGTTCACAAGGCCAAAAAAGTGGGATTTCCTCTTTGTACTCTCCTTGTTTAAATGGAAACCCTCCCTAGACAGAGCGTTGTTGCTCCGGCTCTGGCGCTGTGTAGGTCGGCGGTTCCCAAATCATGGTCGAGAACCACATACAATGTTTGACTTTTCCGAGGGCCTGTGGGTTTCTCCTTCTGTTCTGGTTTCAGGGAGACCCGGCTGACTGAGGCAGTAGACGACATATGTGAGCGCATCCTGCAGTATAATGTCCATGCAGAGAGGCCCGGCAGCCTCCGCTACGCCAAGGTAAAGTTAATCCGCCTGCATTTTAATACTCTTTGGTGTAGTTACAAATGAAAAATGTCAGGTTTTATTCATTTTAGTGTATATGTTTTGCTGTTTAACCTTTATTTACCCATGTAAGGTATGTTGGCTGAGCACGGATGCTGTTTTCCAGCAACAAACTGCTTCACATTCACAATTCGGCTACAAACACTGACAGTTTCAAAATAATAAACAATAAGCATGTATATATAGACACCAAAGTAATCAAAAACGGCAAGAAACTAAATATTAAAGAGCAACATTAAATGTAAACATTTAGCAATTTTCAATAGATTCTGTTTCCATAGACTTTACAAAAACCTGAAATTCACTAATTTATTCACCACTAATAAACAATGAACAGACATTTAGCATTTAATTTGTTAATGCTTGTATATCTACGGCTAACGCTATTACCTCTCCGCTTAAAGCACAAATGAACTGGATTCATAACGTAGGTTGCCCAGAGGTAGAGAAGCGGGCTTGTAGCCGGAAGGTCGCCAGTTCGAATCCCAAGCCTGACAGGAAGAAATCCGGCAAAGATGTGAGCTGGCAACCGGAGGGTTGTTGGAGTTTGTATCGGGTGCCAGATCCTGCCGTTGTGCCCTTGAGCAAGGAACCTAACCCCTAAATTGCTCCCTGAGCGCTGTATATGGCTGCTCTCTGCTCCGGCCCCTGTGTGCAGTCACTTGTGTGTATCTGGGGGGGCCAGGATGGTAATTTCACTGTGTGTATGCATGTGTGACCAATAAAGTACTTAACACATTTGAAATCCGTTTGTTGTAAAAGGGTCTTTGTCCATCTTTTCGAAATCTCACTCGCTGACTGACTCGCCTACTGGCCCTGATTGGTGCACACTTACTCACCACCGAATTGGGAATTGTATTTTTTTTCTCAATGACCAACACATTGATCACACATTTACGGTATATATAAAAACTACAGTGTAGCCATAACTGGTACAGAGCGGAATGTCTACTCTCACAGGTGCTCCTGTTTGACCTTTTTCTCTTTCTCAAGCGTTGACGACGGGTTTGTGTGCATTGCAGGGTGCCAGTCAGACCATGACCACTCTGAGGAACCTGGTCAACAAAGGAGTTAAGGTGGATCTGGGCCTGCCTTACGAGCTGTGGGACGAGCCCTCTGTAGAGGTGTCGGACATGAAAAAACAGGTGTGTCTGTGTGCTTGACAGCATACACAAGCATACGTTTGTGTACAACAAAATTATATAGCCTAGATTTTATTTTATATATAGCTGGCGTTTCAAAAATGGGTATAATTTATTTTATAATAGCAAAAAACAGCAATATTATTTTTGTACTTTCATTTTAACAAAATAATTCAACATTTAGTAGTACATAAATAACGTGCGCCTGGAAACTCATTTATATAAAAGTGTATACCTACTTCTGAGACACCCAATATTTGTCTGTTTGGATGTGCGTGTGTGTGCGTGTGTGTGTGTGCGCGCGCGCGTGCTGGTGGGCGTTATTCAGTGTGAGACGATGCTGGAGCAGTATGAGGAGGTGGTGGAGGACTGGTACTTCCATCATCAGGACCAGAGGCTGGAGAGCTTCCTCTGTCAGAGCCACGTCCTCAAGGCATCAGAACAAGGTAGGAGACACATGACGCTTATGGTCAGTGGTTTTCAGTCCTGTACCTCAGCACCCACAGTGCTGCTGGTTTTACATCCCACCAGGTTGCTAACTGCAGTTAATTGTATTCACCTTGCATCCCCGGTGTAAAACAGTCCCTGATTAGGTAGCTAGAATGAAAACCAGCAGGGCTCTGGGTCCCGAGGGCCAGAATTGAAAACCACTGGCGTGTCTTTAGGCATCATATCAGGGAGGAATGCAAACCTGCAGTAGTATTCTTACACATATATGTTGTGAGGACCACCGTTAACTGACAGTTGACCTCAAGTACACCTTAGCAAACGTTCTCACTGAAGCCTGAACATCGAAAGAGAACCTATCCAACTCTCTCTGCCTAGAATGAGCTATGCAGCTAAAACCCGCTGCTCCAGATGCTGTTGTTGATTCTGTCTTTCTCTCAGAATGTCTAAAGGAGACGTGGAAAGGTGACGTGGGCACCAGGGGACGGGCCGAGGAGGCACCAAGGGGCCGCGCCGAAGAGGGAACGACGCACGATGCCGCAGAGCTCTGAAGAAAAACATTTTCAAGAGCGGAAATGGGAGTCCACAACGGAAGACCCCCGTTTTAGCTTTCGCCTGGGTGGTCGGCAAACGGGACGTTCTGCGGTTGATCAAAGTTGAAATGAGCTTTTCTGTGACGTACTTTCAACACTGTTCCTGGTGCCAAATTGTGGAAGAGACCTTTAGGAGAGATTACACTGGGAGCTATAATGGTGTCAAATGATGCTCTTGGGAATGTTTTTAAGCACATTATACAACTATTTGTATTGACGTTTGATTTCCATTGTTATGTTGTTTGTGAAGGCTGTTACTCCTTAGGTGGCGATAATTGTACGGTCAATATTTTCTCCTGAAATGCAATATGTACAGTTTTACACCTGGAATAAAACGCCTGAGGTTTTTCTGCCGCCTTCCGCGTGTTTTGACGGAGAAATGCAATTCCAATGACGCGGCATCCGTGTTTTCGAGGTCACTCAACGAATGTGAGATTCCCAGTCATGGTACTTTGTCGTTAATCAAAGATGATTAGCCCCAGGTGTGTTCCACAAGCCAAAACCCTCGTTGCTCGTCTGTTCATTCGACGGCTTTGTCTTGAAAAGTCAGGGGAGTATTTGTCTTCGCAACGCCACAATGGCTCATATTTCCGCGCGCTTCGCGTTCCCGCTGTACATACTTTGTAAGTTGGTGACGATCGAGTGCCACACATACCAGTCCAAACCTCTTTTCATGTCTTTCTCCGACTTGGCCGCCCTTGAAGACAGCTGGCGGGACGGGGCGTACGAACCAAACTCTCACCCAACGAGTGACCCCGGTGTTCCCTTTGTCGACCCCGTTGGAGGAACTGCGGTTGGGGAACGTAAGCTCAAGACCGTGGTGGTGAGATGTCACGAGGATAGCATAGAGGTTGTGATGAAGGCGTATCTCTTTGGCCACAGATTGACTTTGGAGCCCACACACTTGAGGCTTGGGCCTATCGGCACTTCACAAGGTCACTGCACGGCCACAATATCTGGAAGTGGCGAGTACGCCATCAGGGCGCCGCTGAGCGACTGTGGAACCAAACGAACGGTCAGTGAGCCTCTGGATAATCGGTGTGGTGTAATGTCATTCTAACTGTAGAGCGAGCGTGGGTCGATGTAAAAGTGTTGCCATGTCCAACACTTTTAAGAAAGATCTGCCCCAAACCATGACCAGCAAAGCCGAGAGAGATGGGACGTGATTGCTGCCACCTAGTGTTTTTATTGTGATACTGCTGTGTGTGTGTGTCCTTTCCCAGGTGACGGAGAGCACTGTGCTGTACAACAACCTGCTCCTGTACACTCCTGCACCTTCACCCGGAGGCGTCTTTCAAACAGTGGGGGTTGCCATTCCAGTGCAATGTGAATATGGAAGGTGCAAACGTGTCGAAATAATGGAGCTACACCATCTTGTAATATGTTCATCTGATGCTGCACGTTATTGTTGGAATATACAGAAGAAAACGTGATTTACACATTTCTACACTGCGGTAGTGTACGTGTAGGTTTGGCCCATTGCACCAGTGTGGTTCGGTACCTGTAGTGTGGTACACTATCGGCACCATTGGGGTTTCCATTGGAATACTGAGCAGTTGTTTTGGTTCCTCTTTGTAGCAGCATGTGACACCGCTAGCACCTTTTGCAGTGGGGAAACTACCACATGTTTTGGGCGCCTTACCAACACACTTCTATCATGCCCATACTCGACTGTGAGCAAAACATAACGGAGAGACGCACCATGCTGTGCCAGTATAGGTATGGCACGGTACACTTATGCAGTAAAACTAATCACCATGCTGCAATGATTCATCTTCTCCGCATATTTAATTGTATTATTGCATATGCCGTGGTTACAGGCTTATGTCTACTGGTGCAATTCTTGCATTGCATAGTTATTGTAATGGGAGTGCTTAGTCACGTGATAAGGGTCGCTGGGTTGAAGTCCCTTTCTCACCCTCCAGGAAGTACAGAGTGAGCAGCAGGGCCCTGAGGCCGACCTGGAGCCCCCTGATCTCCACGCAGTCGAGTCATCTCCACCTCGACTTCCAACTCAGGCTCATGACAAGTGGGTGTTGGTTTCAGTCTGGGTATGGTAACCGGTCTCCTGTTTGTTCCAACATGACACGTCCACCACTTGAAAAAGTTATTCCTACCAAATAATGGCACAAAATTAAACGCATTATGCTGGTTTTTAAAGGACAATTAAGTTAATGAAGTAAAATTCCTTGTGGACCTGTTGTTGGCAAATAAAAGCAAGATTAATCAAGTCACTGACTGACAAAATTCTAAATATATAGTGTTTTGAAGGTGACGTCTTTGGAAATCTTTTTATTGCCGTCTTATCTCTTCTCAGATGACTGGAGCAATGAGAGGCAATCATCCGTTTACCTCCTGGGCGACATGGTCAACATTGAGGCCTCTGTAGATGTGGCCAGCCATCTTCCTCTTTGTCTGTATGCAGGCAGCTGTGTGGCTACTCTAGCACCTGATGTGAATTCTTACCCCAGATACCCCTTCATAGACCACCAGGGGTGAGTCCGGTACCTGCAATGTTGGCAAGAATCTGCCCTGCTGAAGTGTCCTTGAGCAAGACAATTAATCCCTACTGGCTCCAGTATCCCATTAGTATTATTACATACAACACAACCACTGAGCCAGTGCACATCTAGGGCAGAAATTAAATCAGATCATTAGTAATAAAGGTACTTCTGTACCTGGCAGGTGTTTTACAGACTCTCGGCTGAACGGCTCCGGCTCCCGTTTCCTGCCCCGTGTCCAGGACGAGCTCCTCCAGATTCAACTCCAGCCGTTCCTCTTCCACCAGGATCACAGACGCACTGTCAGCGCCGATGCCAAAATGCTCTTTGTCTTTTAATATCTATACAGTAGAGGTCTATTCTGTTTGTTAATGAGCAACCGGACATGATCTGCACTGTGATGTGAATCGGAATGAGCTCAGCACGCATTGTGTTGTGTACCGTAGATCTATATAACATGTTACCTGGAAGCAGTGCCCGTTTCACAGAGGGACCCGACGAAAAAGGCCTGTTCTTCTATCAACGGGAGGTCGGTTTACAAAATGTTAATATTTTATCTTTGGCCACATACCAAGTCATCAAGCCCTCTGTGGCACATACCATGTGCTCACAATGTTGGGCTTTCAGGTCTGGCTCATAACCAATGTTTCATGTCATCCTTTAGTGCTCCTCTCTCTCTGTGCTCCAATAAATACGCTCTAAAAGTTATCTTCAAAAACAAATGAAATTTAAAGGCGTAATGACTACAACAAAAAACATCTTTTTTTTTACTCCCATGTCTCAGCTGGAGGTCAGTGGATGGTGATGACTCTGTCTGTGAGCGTTGTGGCAGGGATGAAGACACCAGCCACACCAGCAGAGTCGAGCCGGCTGCTTACCAGTCCAGCCACAAGAGGGCACCGAGCAGCAAAGCCAACCACACAAGAAATGGTATATGCATTGTGTATATACAGCTCAAGAGTTTAGTGTGGGTTTTTTTTTTTCTTCCTCACTGGACGTTTTCAATCTTGGAGCTAGTATCCCTGTTTTCTCTACGATCAATTGTATTGCACCTGGTATATTTAATATATCGAGCACTGAATAGCCTGTATGCATGAATAGTGTTTATGATTCATGCGCCTCAGCTGATCAAGTCACGACGAGCTGAACATGATAAATTGATGAAGTCAATTCATATTTTCTCTCATTCCAGGGATGCAGAAGGAGACCACCGTGGGCCCATTTGTATTTCTCCCCTGGAAAGCTCCTAACTCTGGGAACCTCAAGTAGCTCTGTTGAAGTGAACGAGTCTAATAAAGATGGTGTTTGAGTGTTTATGGTTATTCATTTGAAAATGTAATATATACCTGTGAAATGTGATGTGTTAAGATACTCTAAATATATTCTCGTTTGCTCTGGTTTTTTATTTGCAGACTAGCCCAGCAAATGCTGATGAGGCATCACATTTCTGCTTAGTTAATAGTTTCATTATTTGATCTAATTGTGGGTTGTAACCTCCCTGGATATTGGAATATTTAAAAGTACAAATTTGTAGCCAATAATCAAAGGATAAATAGTCCTCAGATGTAATGATAGCATACAAGTACAATCTCTCCAAAGTCAGCAATAAGTTTGTTTTAAATGTTGTACAAAAAATCCTTTTTGTATATAATTTAAGGTTATTTGAAAAAGTTACCAGCAATCCAGTATAACCGCTGATTAGTAAATATCCAATTTTGCTGCCAGTACTGCCTGAAAAATACGTTACTCTGTTTGGACACAACTCTTATGATCCACTTGAATTGTGCCAAGTGTCAGTTAACTGCAAGAAATCCGATAGGCCAGCCTGCAATCAAGTCGGGTTGCTTCCTCTAAGTTTGTTTTTATCTTTGCAAGAGTCATCCTGGCCTGATTTTCAGATTTAAGCCTCACTGACCGAGGCTGGCGAGACAGAGAACAGAGCCTCAGCTTACCCTCGGTCTCCTCGTCGTTGTGGCCAAAATCACAGAGGATGAATAATTGTTGTGTGGAATTTCCGACATCAACCAGACGGCCTGTGTGTTTCACATACATTGAAGAGAAATGTTACTTCAGGGTGTCTGCAAGTCGAATCGGCTTCAATTTAAGACTGAAACGTCGACGTGAAAGACCGGACCCATTTTTTTATTGGAAAAACCTTAAAATTAAAACACCTTTAGACATGGGAATAATTGGGCTGATTTGTCACTGCAGAAATGGTGCACTAAGGAGCTGCAACATTTAAGACTTCTGAAATGTAATTGTTTAAACTTACAATTCTATATGTAAATGTGTTAAACACCTGTTTAATAATTATTTAAGATAATATACATGTGCAAGCTATTTGGAAAGCCTGTAACTGAGTGGAATCTCTCAGAGACAAGACAGACTTTTCACGTGTTTTTCAGGACAAGATATCGGTGCAACACCAAATCCGTCTTCTGAGGGATTTGGCCTGGTGTCCAGTGGGGAGGAAATCGTTCATCTACCCTGGGTCAACGTCTGAAGAGAAGCCTGTTGCAAAGCCTCATTCAAAGGTCATTTCCATACATCATCTTCTGTATACAGTTGTGGTCAAAGGTTTACATTACATTACGGCATTTAGCAGACGCTTTTATCCAAAGCGACATACATATCATCATACTGTTGGCGGAGGCAGCCATGCAAGGAGCCAACCTGCTCAATGGGAGCAGTTTGGGGTTAGGTGTCTTGCTCAAGGACACGACGGCAGATTTTTTTCCCCGGGAGGAACTGGACTCGAACCTTAAACCTTGTGGTTGCTGGGCGGGAACTCTACCTCCTGAGCTACTGCCGACCCACAAAACATGTATGTCATGGCAGTCTTGAGTTTGTTGCAACACCCACCTGCGTCCAAGACCAAACCTTCTGGCTGATGATTTTAGGTTTTCCTGAAGAATTTGGAGGTAATCCTCCTCCTTCATTATTCCATTTACTTTCAGTGTAGCACCAGTTCCACTGGCAGCAGAACAGGCCCACAGCATAATACCACCACCACCATGCTTGATGGTAGGTTTGGTGTTCTTGGGGTTAAAGGCATC
>OMOT01039093.1:0-12517 GCA_900312575.1 Acanthochaenus luetkenii
TTTTCAGCAGCTGGACTCACTGTAAACCGACTGCACACGACTGATCATGTAAATATGCTTGTATTGTTAAATAAAAACCAACAGGCTTGGATAGTTACTGCACTTATGTAGTTTAAGTTTGAAACTGAGGCCTGAGCTGTCGTAGTTTGTTGCAGCTTTCTCATTTAAAGAGGGAATTTATTATAGCTTTGTTTTCAAAAACGTTATTTGTCTTTATTGATCTAATTCGTAATCATTTAGCAAATGTAAGTTTCTAATTAAGGCTCATCTTATTTTTTTGTAACGTTATATGTCATAGACGATCGTGTTAGTCACTGATTCGCCTCGGAAGAGCGAGTGAAATTTCCCGAGCCTTATTAAAATATCATACGTAAACAAAACAGCGTTCATAATTATGTTTGTGTTATGCCATGAAACAGATGTATTTATCTAATGTTTAAATAAAGCTTTGAGAAAAAAATTGTCATTTGGTATTTTAGAATAAACAATATTCGTAAGAAATTTTTTGGTGTATCGTTTTCGATTGATCGATTAGTCGTTCATTAACTTTGGCGACTATCGATAAAGGAAATTCCCTAGAATTTGCCACCCTAGGTGCGATCCAAGCAACGTGCTTCGGTGTGGTCGGCCCCTTACCATGGTTGACTAGCGGCTAAGTGGCTAACACGATTTTCCATTGACCGCTAAGTAATGCGTCTTCTGCAACTAAACAAAGCAATGAATGGCATTGAGATTCACCAGATTTTAGACGATTTGCATGTTCCTGTTATTTTAAGGCATACAGAAAGAACTTTTTGTAACGATGGAGAACTACATTGTAGCATGTACCAACTGTTGATAGCGGGGCTGAGTAGGGAGTAGACGCTGTCGTTCATGAGTAGATAGAAGTAGGAGTTCAGGCTCATGATAGTAACTACCGACAGTTTTTCACAGTGGCCTGTGAAGCTGTAGTTAGCTACTATAGCGTGTTCCCTTTGCAGGAGATGGAACATTCCAACTAGCTGAAAGCCTGCTGGGTGTTGTAGTTTTTGTGATTAAGCCAAAGCCATATGCTTTTTAGATTGCTTATATGAAGTAACCTCCAATTCATTTAGATAGGGCAAAGAGGGTTGACGGAAATTATGTTGACTTCCGAGTCTCTTACTTTTGATATTCCTGTGTAATTTGATATTCTCATTAGTATGGACTTTCTATGCTTGGTTGTGTAAACTACATTTTATTTACAATCAATGACCACATTGGAAATAAGTCCATGACTTTAATGTGTCATTCTTGACATCTTTTAGATGCATTGTATGTTTGTACTTTGTATTTTGTATTTATCAAAATACAGTCAATTAAACTAGCTTAGGGTTTAGTGAATTTAAGAGGACACCTCAGAGTTGCTTTACATCATGCAGCACAGCATGATGGACTAGTGGTAATATTGTTGTGGTCAGAAGTTTACATACAATTGTAAAGAACATGTATATCATGGCAGTCTTGAGTTTCCAATAATTTCTACAACTCTTTATTTGTCTGTGATATCATGATTGAAGCATACACTTGTATTTGTCATATTTCCTGAAGACCTATTATACATTTACAAAAGAACCACAATTCATGAACGTTTTGGTGACAAAGACGTATGTGTTCCAATCATTCCATCACAGCGAAATAAGAGTTATAGAAATCATTGGGAACTCAAGACTGCCATGATATACATGTTCTTTCAAGTGAATGTAAACTTTTGAGCACAACTGTATAACCTTGTTTAACCATTGTTGTTGTTGTGTGTTTTTCCCTCATTGTACAGCTTGATGTGTTTGATGCTGCAGAGAGATACCAGCAGGCCGGTCACCCTCTCCTCATTTTAGCGGGGAAGGAGTATGGCTCAGGCAGCTCCAGAGACTGGGCAGCAAAAGGCCCATTTCTACTGGTGAGGCTCACTTTTCCCAATTATCATCCACATTGAGAAGAATGCATCGGTTAATATTGTTTTTTAAACTAAGGAATTGAAATTTTAGATTTCAGTCAGTAGGAGCTTATAAGGTAAAGCAATGGATGGGATGAAATGTAGTCTGGTTTGATGTGTAGTTAAGGGTGTCATGTTACATTTTTAATCTTCAATGTATAATTGTCTAATTAATTTTGATACCTTCTTATAATTACTGTAAACGAATAAGACCATGGTCGAGACAGTTGGTAGCCTTTATCTCATGACAGTGGTTAGTGCTAGTGTTTCTCAAAATTAAGACTACATTTCCCCAAAACCCTGTTGCTTCCTGTCCCCACTCCCTTGCCATATTTGTCTTTACTGAAGAGGATAAACATGTTGGAAGTGATCTGCCTTTCACTCTTTCCACCATCTGCCATTTCCAGAAACTCTGAAAGCTTTAGCTCCATTTGTGCTGGAAGAACAGCGCCCTCTTCCTGTTTTGTGCCATACCAGCAGATTTCCCTCCAAATCCAACCCAGTGGCTCACAATGTAAAATGCAGTGTAGAGAGAGGCAGGTAGAGGCTGACAATCTTCTCAGCAACGGCCTTGTTTGTTTAAGGTCACTATACTTTGTCTCAAAAATTAATGTGGTAAAGATTTATTGATGTTACAATGCTACTTGTAGCACCTTTTAAGTAACAACCCACAGGAAAATAGTATTGGCCTTTATTCACAACTACTGTTAGCTTCCTTGTGGGGATCATCCTCCATGTAATTTTCCTCTAATGCCTCCTTTAACATATTTATTCATTTTCCAGGGTGTTAAGGCTGTCCTAGCTGAGAGCTATGAGCGGATCCACCGCAGTAATCTGGTTGGGATGGGAGTGATCCCTCTGGAGTATCTACCAGGAGATACCGCAGACAGCCTGGGGCTGACTGGCCGAGAGCGATACACCGTTGTCATCCCCCAGCGCCTAACGCCCAGGATGATGGTCGACGTTAAGGTACGCACCACTTTATCGCTTTAGAACCATCACAATTACATTTAAGGAATTTGTCTGTCTCCCGTTATTCAGGGGGACTTAATTGCAACAGTAGAATTAGCTTCAATTCCTAGTTCGCCAATAATTCCAATAATGGAGTGCAAAGGTCAGAGCCTTAGTGCCCCTTAGAATATCACTGTGATCATACATCAGTGGCGAGCGGTGACCTCTGGAGCTGGGCATGCTGTACCCCATAATACTTATGCTAATTAGAATAAAGTAAGACATTGAAATAGAAAAAAATGAAAATGTAATATGTAAACGCTCATCATTTTCAAATGCCTTGGCCATGTGCCGCATTTATAGCTTATTATGATCGCTAGCCACTGTCATACATCGATCAAGGCAGAGTGGAGTGCTGGGAAAAGAAATAAGAATAAGACTTATGGAGATGGGAGGGCTTTTTTTATTTTATTGCACAGGACCAACCTTAAACTCGGTTGGAATCAAAATCACCATCACCTTATTCAGAAAGTACAATGAATGTACAGGTCTTGGTGACACATTTTTCATTTAAAGGGATAATGTATCCCAGAATTTCCCCCACCAGTGGGCCCCCTTGCTTTAAAGAGCTGCTAACCCACCTAAAATAATTTCATTGAGGTCTCAGTTTTAGTGTCCAATGATAATCTATTTGTTTCCACCCTGACATTACAATTAAATTCTGGGTGACAATATCTGTGACATCAAAAATAAAATGTACTTTTTTTTCTTCACGTTTTAAGAAAATATTGCTTTTACTGTGGGACTTTCAGCTATCTATTTCCATCTTCACAGCTCGACACGGGGAAAACATTCCAAGTACGGATGAGATTCGACACAGACGTGGAGCTGACATATTTCCACCACGGCGGCATCCTTAACTACATGATCCGCAAGATGTCTGAAAAGTAAAAAAATAAATAAAATACCAAGTACAGTACTGCTGATCACGCACATCTTCTGTCCACAGAGAGAACGAGCAACATGTCTTTTTTAAATGTCATTTTCATCCAACATCCTCCATGGCCTATCGCCCACAGTTTTCTGTTGTAGCATGTTCCTCGCAACGGCAAATAGAGGAATTACCATACATGAATGTTCCGATCATTTTCCATGTTCGCCGTCCGAAAGTCCAGCTGTAAAACTTCCCTCTTGTACTGACAGGAGCACCATCGTATTTTTTCTCTCATTTGTTTCAGACTTGGATCAAATATATATGAAATGGAGCTGTTTCGTTTGTTACAGATATGTGCGGTAACATACTACTTGATTGAAAGATGCCACAGCTAAATATGTTTTGTTAACATTTTGTTTCACCTCAGAGCTGGACACTAATTTCATTCTCATAAGATTCAGTCATGCCTAAACGCTCTGTAGGGTTGTATGGTTGGAGAAGGGTTATTAGTTATTTTAGTATAAGGGAAAGGTACAGTAAGGGCTGTGGCATCAGTTGTGCGTTTTAAAATTGTTAGGGTTAGAGTTCTGGAAACAACACTACATGTAAGCAATGTAGCCGAATCAAGGATACGGCATTTAAGAAAGTAAGGGGATTCATGGGATATGATGATAATTGTTGGTGATGGGCGCAAAGTAAAAGTCACATCGTGTGATTTGCCCTGGCTGGGTGGCAGCATTGTTCCCATTTTAACCCATTTCTGTTGGTTGTCATTAGTTCTAACCTTACACTATGGTATGTCACTGTTTTATTCATGACCAGACAGTTTTTCCATTAAGATGTTTCTGTTCAATCTTCTGGTTCCTGTCAGTGTCTGATTATATTTTTAAAAAGTTTGTTTTCTGAACATCATTGTGAACCTACTTTGCCAATACATGCAAGTTAATGTTATTGACTGTATTAACAACTTGATGTAGAATTACTGATCATCTTGATTCAAAGATATTTGTGTCTCCTTGCTGTAAAATGCTAACAATATTGATAATCTTTATTATGAAGACTGAGAAAACCATGTTTGTCTTTTTTCTTAAACAGTTCCCTGTTGATTAAGATATTTTGGAATGCACTAAGCCATAGAATACTGATAAATATAATAAAACATGATTTTGTTGAATAGTTTTCCTGTCATTAATAGTACTTACTTTGCTTCAGCATTATTTTGTTCGCCATTTGCCTCAGGGGCTTGACGAACGGTTCTCCAAATAACAGAAAACCAAGATTGCACATGTCCATTGTATTAATGTTGGCCATATATTGCAGCAGTGCTCTAAACCTCAAATTGCACAACTGAGAGATTGTATTGGATAGCCTTTTCTTTTTCTGTTTTTGACCTCTTGTTAATACACTGGGGAAAATGTCTTGAAATAGTCTCCAAGACTATATATTGTACTATATTCCATAAATGGGGGAATTACTGCATTATCATGGAGTTTAGAGATGTTTATTCCTAGACGGTGAAAGTCAGGGAATTTGATGCATTCTGTGGAGAAGTCGGGGAATATCAGGGAAGGTTTCATTGCGTTAGATGGTTTTCACCAACTGGAGTGGAAACTAGACATTGAATTTTACATCAGGGCCACGGTGGGAACTCTGATTTTTAATTCCCTATATTATTATTTTCCCATCCCTTTGTTTTCATACTGGGTTATTCAGTTATTCCTCAAAGGGACATTTCACCCATAATGTGTACTACGAATAATATTTTCTACGGGTAAAGTTAGTTGTATAACTCAAGTGGGGGGGGGATCAGCCAGCAGACATTTTTATTGTTTGTATTGTATGCAACACACTGTATAGTTGTACTTAGTAGTTTTAAATCCAGGGCCTTGAGTTGTCACTGTAGAAATGTGGTTATACTCGACTGTCATAGCTTTACTTGTGACAAACTTGTTAGTGTTGTTATACTGTTCTGTGTATAGAGCTGTGCATCTACAACCACTCGCATCACAAAAGGAGTGAGCGATATTGCCAAACGGGGGGAGGAGGCAGAGTTTGTGAAAACAGAGATGGCCTTCCTCTTCCTCCTAATGTCCCGCTCATTAATTCTGTATCACTTGGATCTATTTAGCTTCTTGCTTACCACATAAAGGCCAGCTGCTCCTACTGCTCTACACAAACTCCTTCTGACACTGCAAAAGTCAAGCACATACATACACACTACACACAAAGGGCTGCGGAAGCGCTGTACCTGCACATCGGTGCCTGGGCAGAGCACATTTGAAAACATTTGAATAATACAAAACTGATGTGTCTGAGGAGGCGTGGCATCAGTGCTTCCAAGCAAAAACACTCGGCGCCACTTACAATCCACTTTATATATTTACTTTATTTAATAAACAGATCCCCATTAGCTGACACCTTGGCGACCGCTAATCTTCCTGGACAAGACATGAAATGTGTACAACGGTATTACATAAAGAACAGGTTATACAGGTATAAACACCAGAGGCGTCAATTCACTAAACCCTACAAGACAAAACATGACAAGATATTATTGTTTGGTTCATGTGGTTAAAATATTAGTTGTAGGTAACCAAATTATTACTTTAAAGGGAACATTGGTCCAGAATGCTCCCCTGATGTGAATATTTTTTAGATATGGCTTCCAAATATATTTCTGGTGGCTATATCTTTGCTCTATTATAATGATGGAAACTACAGGATCAAATTTGGACTCACTTAGGCAAAAATACGGTGCCACATCTTGCCATACCCAATTGATGCCCATGTTAAACTCGTACAAAGTAAAGACGCAATCAAAGTCCACACTGATGACTGTTCTCTGCATGTCATTTATTAAAATCAAATAAAAATCAAATCATTTATATTTTTGCTATTTTACACAGCAATGACGGACAAGTGATTTTTCAGCACCAGTAAAGATTAGGATGGAGTAACTACATTAAAATTAGTGTTCGATCACCCCTGAGTACGTTACTAGGTAAGGTACAGTCGTCTGTGAGTCTAACATTCACATACTGAACACTGCTTAGAAATGTATAAGATTCAAGTCTGGCGTCCACAGTCTCGGCTGGGGGGGAAAGGGGTGAGGGGACACTGCATTGGCGTGGAAACGTCGCCTCAACATTAGACGCATCACTCAAGTCTGATAGATCTGTCAGCTCTGCCTACACTGACCGGGGTAGGTGAAACCTCAACCTGAAATGTGTTGAAATAATACAGTACTACAAGGTTTACCCCCCAAAGGAACATTTCCAAGAGCTTTAGTATCTTTAAAGTGCACCATAACAGCATGATTATCAAAAACCAGTTACATACAGTCCTTTAACTCATTCTAGTGTTGTCCATAAACAACAACTCGTTCTCCTCCCCTGAAAACTCAACAATTCCTACGTTCCTCTTGTGCAATTGAGCGCATGGAAACAAATAAACACGCAGATACGAGCAGCGCTAATCGACTGGTATTCAGTTCTGCTTCAGACACTGACAAAATCTAAATAGGGGTTGTCACCTTGTAAATGAGACGTACAGCAAGAGCTCACTACTTTAGATTAAACTCAGTCCGACAAAGATTATGAGGACAAAAAAAAAAACCCAACTATAACATGAATACACACCGAGTGGGACACCTAGTACTTAGTACACCCTTCAGGGGGGGGGGGCTCTGGGTGAAGGTTGATCCACCCCTCCTCACTACACCGCCCTGCTTTATTTTCAAGGCTTTGACAAACGTGTAATTTAACCTGCAGCGTTCATTGCTGCCAAAACTCCAAATTGCTACATTTTAGGATGCAACAGAAGTTCTAATTCCAACATGGTCAAACACCGGGACAACATAATATCTGGTTTGCCAAACTACTATATATGTATCTATGGTTGTAAAAGCTGTGGACCAGATCATTATGCTTGCACATTACTCACATAAATTACAGTGTTTTACAGCACTGTTCTCTTTTCACTCAGGACTTCAGAAGACACAAGACACACAGGACATGAGAAGTCTAGTCAGGTATTTCCACAGGGAGACAAGCGATAGAGAACAATCCTGGATGCATTTGTGCAGACAGGATATAATCCTACTTAAATAACTGCTAGCTGTAAGGCTCAACATTGCTTCATGCAATTAAAAGTTGAATAAATACTGTAGATGTTAGTTTCTCTGGCGAGGTTAGCGTTTCATCTACATGGAGAACTTAATAACCTGATTGGACAAGTTGCAAGTCTATCCAGAAAGTTCCTGATGATGGAATACAAATCACAGTATTGCCATGCGTTCAACCTCTACACAAACGAGTCTTCCAGCTAACAAGGAAGGAACTCCATTTTGGGCCTTTGCTCTTTGGATGCTGCTACATCTTTGTGCAAGTCTGCAAGAACTTCATCAGCAAATGCCCAAATACCATTCAAGTCCTATTTTTATTTATTTCCGTTGTTGTGTGTCATTGTCCTCCATGTTAACGCTGCTCAGCCAAGCTGCCAAAAGTATGACCATTGTCTCAGGTGGATGAGGTAAGATTTACTTATTGCCATGGCAACAAATTCTGATTCGAGCATTCAAATACAAGTGGCACATATTAATGTGGTCCAGATCAGAGATTTTTGCGGTTCAGACTGATTAGAAAACATCAGATCTGTGTTATATGCGAGGTGAAAAATCATTGTGACCGTAACCTAGATGAACAACAGTGTAATGAACACCCTGTAGCACATGTGTTATTAACTACACCATGAAGACATTTCACATAGCAATAAACACCAGTGGTCCAACAAAACACATGTCAAATCATTCAGTGGGCCATCTTTATATACTGAAATGTTAGCGTCCTTAAAGGTTAGAAAAGCAAGCTTGGCTTTTTAACATGTAATGACGGGGCGAGTTCAACCGGACTGATACGAGCTCTCGGCTATTTCTGTTGTTCGAGTTCATCTATTTATACAGTCCTTTATCACAGCATGTTTCAAAGAACTTTACAGACAATGAGCCAACTAGATCTACCTGAACAACAATCAATGGAATTACAGAATAGTATAAGACAAACAGGGGGACAGAACAAAGCACAAGACACACAATATACATTTTGAGACATACCTGTTCTACAAGGCCTAAACTACCGGCACCACCAGCCTTAGACCCTCGAGGCATGCAAGGAAAACCTTATTAGATGAAAAAAGAAACCTTGGGTGGGCCAAGTCAAAGAGGAATCCCTCACCAGTGTGCAATAGGTTGCGGGACAAAGCCACCCCACTTCCTGTTGCAAGGGGTTAGTAGGAAATGAGAGAGAGAGAGAGTGTGTGTGTGTAACATTCAGTGCATGTAAGTCAGAGGAAGAGATTGTACAATGGACACAGGGTCAGAGAAGGGGATTCATTCAATATGAAAGAAAGGTGGTGCATTCAGTGCATAGGGATCGACTGAGAGCAAGGCAGAGAACTCTCCAAAGATATAAGATTAGTGTCAGAGGAAGTGGGGGGGGGGGCAACAGGAGGCAGGGCTTGGAGCTTAACGGCAGACAACAAGACGGCAACTTTTCTCGAAGGTCATACTGGCATTGAAGACGCATTAATCAAATGTTGCTATATGGAACATGTGTCTTCGTTGGGAACCGACCGACTCCTTCCCTCTGTCCTCAACCGCACAATCCCTAGAGATGATTATTATCCCCCATCTGCTCAAAAAGCCTCGGGGGAGTGAACCGGCAAGTTCTTCAGTATCCACTCAAGTGGACAACTGCCCTGTGGCGAGCTCAAAATAGCATCCTGTCATCTCCCGTCCCCTTATGAAAGCTTGGAAATCTCACAGGGTTTGGAACACGTGGGATTCTGTGAGGGACTTGAAATTGGAAGAGAAATTTAAAAAATAACGTTGTCTTTTTCTTGTGCACGCTGGCTTCTGTTTGTGACATTGCTCTGTATGCATGTGCAAATCTTCATTCAACCTAGAGATGTTAGCGTCATAAAAAATATCTAAAAGCTGCATCGATTAGTGACATTTCAGATGTTTCATGGGATGTTCCTTGTCTAGCTGGTCTGTCTGGGGTCCATAGATGCAGTTGGCGCACCAGGAGAACCATGTGATGATGGAGGCAATGATGGTCTGGAGGAGGAGCATCACCCCATAGGTGGACGCTACGGTGGGTCCAGGGAGGCGTGGTGGGGTGGCAGAGGGCAGCAGGAGGGTCGGGTGGAGCAGGATGGCCCTCACCTCGGACTTGATCATGTGAAATTCATCCAGGATGGACAAAAATGTGCAGAAGTGGAACCACTGATGGCTGTGCCCCCAGATGTCAAACCAGCCCGGGGCTAGCCGCTCTGGAAACTTGCTTATGTTGAAGATGGCCGACACCACCAGCCAGAAGCAATGGCGGTAGAAGAAGCCGGGCATGGAGGTGGAGGCGGCGAAAGAGGAGGAGGCAGTTGGGTATGGGGATCTGGTGAGGAGGCGGTAGAAGACCGGTGTAGAGGAGACAAGGAATGGGAGGAGGAAAACAAATGTCCGGATGACGTACCGGTATTTCCTCCACCGCTGTCGAGTGTTGCAGCAAGACAAGATGCAAATGATGGCTACGATGCATGAGCTGGGGATGTAGAAGGTCTCAAAGAACACACTAAACTCTGTGATCGCGTAGGATGATGGAAGCGGGTCACCTTTTAGGTCCAAGCCCATCTGGGAACCATTGTTCCCCGTCTCCATGATCCCCGCCCGAGGGTGAATGTAGTAGTAGTATGCCAACGACGAGCCAACGGTGTAGGCACTGATAGTGCCATAATCCACAAAGAAACAGACTTCTCTCACCACAAGAGACATGGAGTTCAGCAGATGGGCCATACTGCTGGCCATGAGCAGACAGAACACCCCAATGACGTAGTTCCACAGTGGATAGAAGAAAGGGTCATCGCCGTGCGGCGCGCCTTCCCAACCGAACACCTCCACTAAATAATACGCAAAGACAAACACCGGGAGGAAGTGCGTCCAGAAGTTGCCGGTCTCATTTGTGGGCCTGAATGCCGACTGTAGGCAATCCCGCAGGCTGTAGTTCGGGAAGCGGTAGCCGGTCAGGATGAAATTCTCCGTGACCCGATGCGGGACGTCTGTATGCCTCAGAAGGGGCAACCGCTGACCGCAGTTCAGAAACATCATGGGACAATAATGGCAAAGTTGTAGATGGAGTTTGTATTGCTTTGTGGCAGACTGCTGTCGATCACAGCACAATCCTCAATACTCATTAACAAATAGTCTTCCGACCGAAAGACCTTTCAGCCCTGTCCATTGGCCAATAGGTGCCTTATTTGAACCTTTATAACGTGGCGTTTACGACCGTGTAACTGGAGTCGGATGAACTGAGGTCCAGCTTGGGTACATCTCCCCTTGTGGTGACCTCTTGACCCCGGATCGTTCCCCAAAAGGTCAGCAGAACCTCCAGCCGGCAGCCTGGTCTCCAGTCCTGCTGCACGGGTCACCGGCTCTATGGAGGATTCTCCCAGTTATCTGGCGACTGGCGTTGACCTACGATGCACAGTCACGTGGCCGGTGAGCACAGTTGGCTTCGTGCAGCAGAAAGAGCACAACAAGCGCAAAGGCCACTTCTTACTGCGCTACAAGGTGCAACACGTCCCGCATCAAACGTGACCTTTACGCAACCCGGGTCCTGGAGATGGCGTCCGTTCCGCGGTGGGGTAAGTAGGTCATGTGGGCCATTGCAGGGGTCTGTGCCCGCTAGTCGTTCCGTTAGTCCCGGTCTTTCGATCCAAATCCACGTCCTACTTTCATGTATCCAACTCCCAGTCAGTCGCAGCGCAGCGGGACTGGAGAGGAACCCGGTCCGCCGGTGTAACTTAAGCGTCCTTTAAAACAAGGTCACGTTTCAAAACACACTTTGAGAACGACGGGTAGCGACGACAGAACCGGTCCCAGCAGATGAGCGGCAACACTGCGTCCATTGAAGCCGGCCGGCTGTTCGGTCGAACGGTGTGGACGTTTGAAGAGGCGCCCGCGTCAAGCTAACCCGATTAATGTCAGCGTTTCCGGTTGTGCGTTTCAAAATAAACACCCCAAAGCTTTTCAAGTGACGTAACAAACCTGGCAGCCATATTGGAGCGCTGTCTTATATAGTGACGTAAATTCCGGCCCTTTTCAGTGAGTCGGCTCATTTGGCTCGGCTCACTAATAAGAGCCGGCTCTTTCGGCTCCCAAACGGCTCTTCATTCAGTAGCATTTCCGGTTTTTCAAACTAGACCAACGTTAGCGATATTTTGACCAATGAC
The DNA here is from genome assembly GCA_900312575.1 of Acanthochaenus luetkenii. NCBI lineage: Eukaryota > Metazoa > Chordata > Actinopteri > Beryciformes > Stephanoberycidae > Acanthochaenus > Acanthochaenus luetkenii. The sequence goes on from OMOT01039093.1 coordinate 12,123, forward strand.
TGGTGTTTGTGCAGCTATCACTTAAATTGTTCAATGGAATCTGAATCTACCTTCTAATTCTACATTCTGCTCTTACGTTGTCTATGTTATTAAAATGCATCCAAATAATGCTACTTCGTCTACGATTGTCACTCATCTTGTTTTCTGCTGTCGTATTCGTATCCCGCGTCTGTTTTGCGTCTCCTCAGAATGTTCAAGAATGTTCAGTGAGTGTTGGTCTCGTGGCTAGTGGAGGATATGCAAATGTGAAGGGCCCAGTATCAAGTTACATCATGGTCACCGCCGATACACTGTAATACCAAGGCTACTTTGTAATCCGATTTGGTGCAAGAAATAAGTAAGCAAAATATGTGCGTGGTCAAATTGGTGGTTAAAAACCGGGATATGGCAAGAAT
>OMOT01039094.1:0-10095 GCA_900312575.1 Acanthochaenus luetkenii
CTGATCATATAAATATGCTTGTATTGTTAAATAAAAACCAACAGGCTTGGATATTTACTGCACTTATGTAGTTTAAGTTTGAAACTGAAGCCTGAGCTGTCGTAGTTTGTTGCAGCTTTCTCATTTCAAGAGGGAATTTATTATTATTAACGTTATGTCTTTATTGATCTATTTCGTAATCATTTAGCAAATGTAAGTTTCTAATTAAGGCTCATCTTATTTTTTTGTAACGTTATATGTCATAGACGATCGTGTTAGTCACTGATTCGCCTCGGAAGAGCGAGTGAAATTTCCCGAGCCTTATTAAAATATCATACGTAAACAAAACAGCGTTCATAATTATATTTGTGTTATGCCATGAAACAGATGTATTTATCTAATGTTTCAATAAAGCTTTGTTTGAGAGAAATGTTTTGAATTTTTTGTAATTTTCTAATATAAATATTCATAAGCAATTTTTTGGTGTATCGTTATCGATTGATCGATTAGTCATTCATTAACTTTGGCGACTATCGATCAAGGAAATTCCCTAGAATTTGCAACCCTAATTTGAACCCAGGACCTTCTTGCTGTGAGGCGACAGTGCTAACCACTGCGCCGCCGTGCCGCCATCAGCATCACGATTCTGTTTTATTAAAGTGCAAAGTACAATGGCAGGAAAGACATGAGGGAGAGAAGACATGACATGCTTCATGTGCGCCACATGTGAACATCAAGAGTACATGGTATACGTTTTGGCTTGCCGGGTCATCAGTACAGCCTGCAAAATTACTACCAACATGACAGCAGTATCCAGCAAAATCAGGCCCAATAACTCCAAGACAAGAATCCCAACAGATCAGAAAACTGTTGAAAATATTAACAACAATAGTTGCTATTTACAAACCATCCAAAATGGAGAGCTATTTATTTAACTGTCAACTGATAATGAGAATGAATGCACCCTGAACAAGGGTGCGATTGGGAAATATACTAAATTGTAGTCAGAAGAATGGGTGCAGATTCCAAAATCAGGAGTAAACAGGAAAGGTCTGGAAGAAAAGCATGTGGCTGAACATGAACCAAAACAGACAATCTCCTCCAAGAAACACAGAGTTAATACCACACAAAACAAGCAGTTGCAACTGGCGTGGAAATGAGAATTAATAAGAGACTAATCATACATTTAGTTCCCCCTTACTTGTAAAGGTAGTACTCTGCTTGATCAACTTCCTCTCTAGACGATATATTGTCGACAAACTGAAAAACAAACAGAATACGAAAATTATTATTGCTAACTTTTTCCCCAGTGTCTCCAAATTTCAACGTAGTCATTGGTTAATCGATGACAGGACCACAGACAACAGAAATATAGGCTATTTAAATCGAGGCTCATGATATAGCTTACCCGTGATATAGTCAGAGAGCTAACTGGGAGCTTCCGGTCATATGTCCTGTCCATGAAGGTGGCCAACAAAGCTGTAAGTTAAAAAAAGAAAAAAAGTAAATGGTGATGTTACACTATTATAGTACTATTATACTGTTTATAATGTAGAACTTAAATTGTCCCTAATGTCTTTCATATCATGCCATGGACAGTGTGACACATCCGCCTACGCCAAAACAGGGCTAGCCAGGGTTTACTCAATGATGCCATCAAAATAATGGTATACCTTTCACATCGTGTGTCCAAGAGATTAGTTTAGCTTAGATTAGATTGCACTTTATTGATCCCCTAGGGGAAATGCAGGTGTCACAGCAGCAATTGGCAGAACAATGCAAGAAAATAGGGTACAAGTAATTGATGATTCATCAGCTGGGATACACTCAAAACTTGTTTAAATTAAGTAATATTGCTTTCAATCTCATGTTAGCCCTAGTCAGCCTCATTCTATAATATCCCTGCTGTTGAAAGGTTGCTGGTGAGCACACATTGAGGCCTGCAGTGTTACACTGCCACCCTGTGTGGAGCAACTGTACACACGTTGACAACTGGTGCTGCACGGCACTGCAGAACATGCAGCTTAGTATTCATGCAACAAAAGGGTATCTGCATTCTTTTGAAGTGACAGACTGCAGTTAATATACCTGGATATATGCATGACACCTCAACTCATCATGTGTAACCAGAGACGAAAGGTGGTGACTATAGTGCGGTGGCAAATTCTTCCCAGGACAGACCAGTGCAAAAAGTGTTATTATAATATTCCCAATATGAACACTAACCACCTCAGTCTTACCCAGGTTCTGAGGATCCTTCTCTCTTGCCTCCCACTGTTTGGTGTCTGTGTATGCTGCCGAGAGCAACCATCTTCTGGCTGGAGAGACGGACAGACACTGTAAACCAGGTCATGTAAATACTACAGGTATGTTAACTAGCACGTTGGGCGGTTTACTAGCTAGAAAAATAACTATTTAGTCCTCGACTACAGAGACCCATGGCTCAGATATGTGGCTAGCTAGTTAGCTAATAACAAGAACTGGGGACATTTACTCTTTGCTAGACATACGGTTAGGACGATGAAGGTCAAGGTAATGCAAATCCTGGCGATGAAACACAAATGTAATCAAGTCAAACGATATATTTGTCATGGGTAGCTGTAAGATTTACCTGAAAGAGCCGGAGATATACATTTAACTTTGACAGCTGCAGTCCAACAGCGTTGCAACACGGAGGCCGCCATCTTGAGACGATACCATTTGGACAGAATAGGGGGGAGTGGTGGATATGACTGATGTGTTGGACATATCAGTCACTCAATGACAAGAAGAAGAGGATTTTTAAAACTCGTAAAAAATAACAGAAATGATTTTCAGTTGAGCACGGCAACTGTTCTAACTGCCACGAAGTGGTGGACATCTCCACTAGAGGCCGGGCTTTAGAACATAGTCGTTTTTACACAACTAAGAGGAAAGAAAATAAAAAAGTAAAAAATGTTCAGTTGATATACAATTTTTTTTTATCGATAGTGACATTGATAGATAATACTAATTGGTATTCTTCCGCCTAGCAACATAGTTCTAAGCTACACATACATAAGTACCGGTACTCGGTCAGCGCATTCATATTTAATACATAACGTATTAAATAGCTGCGGTCACCGTCACAGGTGTGCTTTTTACGGTGGCCTCGAGCAGGACTCAACCAATCAGAGAAGACCGAGCCTGTACATATATATTACGACAGTAGAGGGAGCTGTTTGTGCGAGGAGACAGTCGGCTGTTGAACTGCTGTTGCCCTTCTTCGGTCACTACGCCAATGTTTTTGTTTTCCAAATATACTACGAGACAGCCCTCGACTACCGTGAAGTGCAGCTCCTTGGCCCAGTGTCAAAGGAGGTGACAGGTTGAATCTAGGGCGGGACAGCTTTGTTAAACAAAAGCTGGAAGAATTTTAGCACCCTCTGGTTTGCTCACTGACCACCAAAACAGGAAGTCCTTACCTGAGTTACACCTAAGAGAACACACAGGAAGTGAACAATCCTGCACACAAAACGGGGGCTGTGTCTAAACTGGCCTTTTCAGGAATAGACCATGGCTGGAGTCCAACAGGGCCCATGCATTTATTCCATTCTATTCAACTTGTACACTCTAGTCTTTTTCATCGCTGTGACCTTGTTGTTGGTATTGTACATATAAAATGTAAATATAGTAATGGTAGTCATGGCTACAGCCACTAGGTTTACAATCAATTATTCATCATAAAGTCTACCATAAACGTGTTCCCAGACTATATTACCCACATCTAAAAAGTTGCTTGTTTGTGGATGTGGTCAAATGATGCTAAGAATCAGTTTTTCAGTACCTTCGTTTATTAAGAAAACCAAGAACAAGAACTTACCCAAAAAAAAGAGACATATATTGTTCATGAGCATCCCCAGGCTGCTTCCTTTTTATTGCAAAGTCACAGGATGTTATGTTGTTATATAGCTTATCATATAGGGGATTTGTCTCTGAACGGATAATAGTACCGTACACTCTGCTGTTTCCCCCAGACATTTTGTTGGGTCGGATCACCTTTTCAGTGTCAGATTCTACCTCACCTGTCTGTCTCAAAGAGAGGGTTAACTAATATGTCCAGTTACATAATAGTCTGGGAGATTTCGGAGGGAATGACTGGGAATGGCATCCTCGCTTTGTAATGTAAATGACATGCATTGCCCTTATTTTAGGAAAAACTGCAATGCGTTAATTCAATCCTACAACACCTGACCATCCCTCTTGATACATTTCAACAAATAATCCTGTGAATGAATCAGTGGGACCTTTTTTCTGGGTACAGTGTTTTTTAAAGAATCTGTGTGACTCTGGAACCCAGAACCCGTGGCGGGGGCATACTGCAGCCTTTATGCTCCAAAGGGAATGATGAGGATGAGGCTGATTGGTAAGCAAGTGGTGCTCCAGGAGAAAATTATCATACACTGTGATAAGAAAGGACAGGAGCGCCTAGCTACGAGATAATGGAAGTCGCGCGCCAGTGGTTGGGATTGAAACATGTAGGTGAGGAGATGAAAGGAGAGGAGGATATGAGAACTTCCTCAAACTGTTTGCAGTTTCGCTCTTAGGATATAGTGGTAGTCTCTCCTGTTTGAAAAAGAGAAGCTGCTGTTCTGCATTTCACCTGACAAGAAATGGCTCAACATTTACCTGAACTGGCACAATCAAAAATGAATATGCCCAGTAGAGTGTAACATCACCATTTACTTTAGATTATCCATTGCACCACAGCACTAAAACAATAGGATAAATATATTTTAATTTTACTTTATTTGTCACACACACATGCACAGAGCACCGCACACAGTGAAATTATTTATCTGCATTTAACCCATCACGGATCCCCCCAGACACACACAAGTGATTGAACAGACACACACATGCTGGGGGGGCGGAGCAAAGGGCAGCCATGTACAGTGCCCGGGGAGCAATTAGGGGTTACATGCCTTGCTCAAGGGCACAACGCCCCCCCCGGGGTCTGGCTCGGGATTTGAACTGGCAACCTTCTGGCTGCAAGCCCGCTTCTCTAACCTCTGGGCTACCTACCATAGGGGATATATGATATGTCACGTATGATAACACATATTTAACAAAAATATTTTTCAGACACTGACTCTCATTCCCCCAGTTTTTCTTCTTTCAACAAAGCTTCTGCAATGTACAGAAACAATACTTTCTTCTGAGTCATACAGACACATGGAAACCTTTGTCTGGAACACCCACTGTGTCCTTCACTGCTGTTTGATCATGACCTAAAAGAGAGAAGGGGATAGGTGTTTTCTCTTCCTCTTCCTCTCCTTTGTAAGAGAATCACACGCTTTTTTAAATTCACAGCAATCATCTCTAGTGAAAAACACTTTTGATTAACAAATCAGACAAAACTTAATTCTTTCAAAATCACAGTTTATTTCACAAATATTGACCACAGATTTGATGATTGCTTTCAATGTCAGTAACTCAAGCCTTTTCATTTTTATCAAAACAACATTGTTTCTCCCAATAAATGTTTACTTTGGGTAAAAAGTCCCACAACCAAAAAGCAAAACAATGATGGACACAATGGTATGAGCAATTATACATTTTTGAGTTTGATATCATAGATTCAAACAAAGAAAGAAAAAAATACATATAACTAATTTGGAATCACACTAAAAGAAACATACTGTGCTCCATATGAGTTAACATTGCAAAATGATTTGTAAAAAAGAGAGAAATATTAAATATTTATATTTTTTAAATGCTTGCATTTTATTTACAACATAGTTATTTCCTAATCACACTTTTTTCCTCATAAATCCATACCTTACGTCAACTTTGTCTATTAATCAGTGATATGTACAATTGTACATGTGCTTCACAGCTTTTTATATGAGTCGCTTCACTGTTTCTCTCCTCTATTATGGAATGTGTTACGTGCATCTCACTTTTGTTATCCCCAAGAAATCACATCCTCCAGAAACATTTTCCTTCAGATCACTATAAAAGACCTACACGCTTTCCTCCCTCGTCAAGGGAGTGTCTCCTTAACTTCCTCCCCCTTTCCCTGTCACAACATAGTCGGCATTCCCCAATCCCTGCATCTTGTTTCCTCTTGTTCCTCTTGTCCTTCTTCTTTATCATCCAGGAGCTCAATACCTTCCATAAGTTCACCCGGGTGCAAGTGATACACTCTTTCACCTGGCTCTAACCTGTTTCCTCTCTGCTACAGGGTGGTTCACATTGATGGCCGGTTCAGAATAGCCATCCCCCTCCTGTTTACCTTGCTCTGGCTCATCTAGCTGTTGGCAATGAGTCTGATCTCCCAGTTCTGAATCAGAGTCACAGTCATATAACTGTCTATCACCTGTCTCATGGTGGTACATCTGGTCACCCAGCTCTGAGTCGGTTTCATAGACCTGCTCAGGTGTCTCCCCTGACTGCAACAAGCACATCTGGTCGGTTGTGGGATCCATGTAGTGTCCACCTGGTGCTGATTCGCTCTCATACACCTGGTCATCTGGGTGGTGCACCTGTTCACCTGTGTTATGCTGGTACACCTGTTTCTGTGGCTCCCCTGGCCTCTGCTCAGGTGAGTAGCCCTGCCCTCCTTCTTCCAGCTCTGGGGTGTACTGGTCCTCGCCTGCTGCTTCATGTTGGTCCACCTCTGGGCTGTACTCGCTCCTTCTATAAAAACTCTCTTCATCCTCCTCCTGACACGAGCTTCCCGGCACGCTCTCGCCGTCAGACTGGGAGAAACGGAGACTGGGCAGGCCCGGTGGCTTCTGGGAAAGGTCAAAAGGCTCTGCTTGGCTGAAGTGGGTCAGGAGTCCCAGAGGAGTCGACAGGCAGAATCGTCCCCTTCGCCTAAACACTGGTGTGAGAGAAATAAGCATTACATTAATAGGCAACACCAAATGTCACAGAATTAAACAAATAACTAAATGTAATCTATGAACACATGCAATCTATTTGATGAGTACAGATTAAGACAGACAATTTTGATTTGCATCCTTACATCTCTCATCCAGCCCTCTGTCCATGATGCCATGTTTGACCTTCATGTGTCTGGTGAGGTTTCCCTTCAGGGTGAACTTGCTGGGACAGTAAAGGCATTTGAAGGGTTTGCTGTCAGAGTGGAGATGCATATGGCCCATAAGGTTATGCATCCTGTTGAATTCCTTCCCGCAAAGCTGAAAGACAGAGCAGATACATTAACATAACATAACAAAACATAACAGCTTAGCCAAGTGCTTCAATATAAGAGCTGAATTTGATTTATTGAGAGCTTTATAGCCAAGTGATTTATCAATAGCCAAATTCATAAGAGTTGTCGTACAACGTGTGTACAATACATTCTGAATGATTGACTTCAGATTAGAAGAAACTCAGCAACATCCCATTCTGTAGTAAACACTATTTAAAGAAAGACACAAAAACAATAGGCCAACATCATTCATTTATTAAAGTTCCCTCTCTGCCAAATATCTATTCTGTCAGTATGCAGAGCTGTGGAGCAACACGTAATCATGAATGAATGTGCAGTCGTTCACATTCAGATACACATACACACCCTCTCTCCCTCTATCCCCGTTTTCCTCTCTTCCTGTCTGTCTCTTTTCCTCCCTCGCTCGCTCACTGACACACACACACACACACACACACACACACACACACACACACACAAAGGAAGGAGAGAGAGAGGAAGCCACATCAAGACAGGGCCAGGAGGAGAACAGGGAAGGGCAACTCCTGCGCTGTCCTTCCTCTGCATTCTTTTTTAATAGGGTGGTCCTTTCCTTCAGGAGGAGAGAGGGACTGTAAACTGTCCAAGAGGACCGTGAGAAAACAGGAAGTTCCCTCCAGCAGCAGAGAAAGCGAGATGAAATCTATTTGCGGGCCCTGTTCTCCGGGGAGGCGGGGGGCCATTGTTAGAGAGGCAGTTTGTGTGGCGATATCCTTCCTATGGACAAGGAGGCTCCCACTGCCAAAAGCCTCTCTGCTATCTGGTCATCGTCTCAGCCCTCCTACCAAACACCAAGGTCACACAGGCATTCCAAAACAAAGTGGGGGAACCCTTTTATAGCAACTACCACTAAATATTGGAAGTTTTGGTAACAATCTGAATGGTTCCTGGTTGTATGCAACAAGTATCAATAGCCAAGTATTGGTTCATTTAGCATACAATAACAAATGCAGTATCTGCAGCTATAGCGTAAACAATTTGGAGGACACATTTATCCAAACACCTTACAGTGCCATGAGTGAATACATATTTAGCATCCTCCGACCCAGGAGGAATTGAACCCCGAACACAGACGCTGTTAGTGCCGTGCCCAACTCACAGAGCCAGCAACCCTGTGCTAGCAGATCTGTTATGTTGCGTCTCAAAGTCGACAATGAGTAAGATGATGACCCCACCTTGCATTTATAGGGTTTGATTTCCGAGTGGACGATCATGTGGGCCTTGAGCGTCTGTTTTTGGACAAAGCTCTTGAAGCACATGTGGCACTGGTAGGCCCTGATGTTGGTGTGAATCAGGACGTGGCGCTTCATGTTGGCCAACAGGGTGAACTCACGACCACAGATACGACACTTGTGTTCCTTCACCCCCTGAGAGAGAAAGAGAATGTGGAAGTAGTAGTGTGAAAAAATGTATTTAATAGAAGTTTAACTAACTTCTCCGCTAGTACATTGCTTGACATTTTCAGAGTGGCTGATTTCAAGCCACCTTCACTTGCCCAAAGTTGAAGAGAATTGCTTTGAGATATCTGCGAAAACAATATATTGGGCTGGTATCCAAACTCTTTCAGCAATCCTCACTATCCAAAATGTGAATGAGGACTAATGTAGATGGTTTGGAGATGGAAGCCAAACTGACAACCCAGGTGATGCCAAACATCCTTTCCATTCCTTTGATTATAACCATTGTGAAAGAAAATGTGACAAAATGCTGCATATTTTCTATAGTGATCTAGTGAAACCTACTTTGTGAGTGAGCGTGTGCTGTTTCAGGTGGTGTGACTGGATGAACTCCATCCCACACTCACTGCAGATGTATGGTCTGATGTCTTTGTGTTTCATCATGTGGTTCTGAAGCTGGCTGGGGTACTGGAAAGTCTTCTGGCACTCTGCACACCTGCAGGAATAACGGGTATCACCTCCGAATAGAGCCAAATACAGAACTCAAATGTTGAGCACAATGATCATTTCCATAATGTATATAACATACATTTGATGTGCTCACCTGTACAGGGTGGGGCCGCGATGGGCAGTCAGGTGCCTCTTCAGCTGAGCCAGCGTGGGGAAGTCCAGACCACACTCCACACACACATTCTCCTGGCCTTTCTCATGCTTCAGCTCATGGGCCCGAAGCTCACTGGGGTAAGCGAAGCCTCGGCCGCACACACTACAGCTGGACAGAAGAGAAAAGAGGATGACAAAGTCTGTAAATCAGGCAACAGTTCTCACTAAACAGCACATACACAATATTCACAAAGACAAAACCAAACATTCCGTAGTTCCACAAAGCGCTTACCTATAGGGCTTCACATCACTATGCTGCATCATGTGTCTCTTCAGATGGCTGGTCTGGGTGAAGGCCTTGTGGCATACCTGGCACTTGTGGGGGCGCATGCCCTGGTGGGTGAGCAGGTGTGTGTGCAGGTGGCTCAGCTGCTTGAACAGCTTCCCACACAGGTGGCATCCATGTGGCTTAATACCATTGTGCCCCAGGATGTGTGTGACCAGGTTGTACTTGGAGGTGTAGGACTTCTCGCACATGCGACACTTCCATCGCTTCTGGTCGCCTCCCACGTCGACGTAATAGCTGTCATCCACGTGGATGTTGAGACCCAGCTTCTCAGCGCTGGTTATTCCACCTCGAGGAGCCCCGTCAGGGCCGCGGCGACTGTGCCGGAGGGCCTCCCTGGGATAGAAAGCACCAGGAGAGAGCTGCACGAAAGGCCCGGGCATGAAAAATGGGTATGGGAGCACACTGGGGTGGAGAGGGGGGAAGTACGGATGGTGGAGGAAGAGTGGAGACGGAGGCCATATAGGGGAAGGACTGAGCGGCTCCTGTTTCACCTGCACAGGTAGGTTCATACCTGGTGGGTCACACCTGGACAGAGATCTGTGATGGAG
>OMOT01039095.1:0-12307 GCA_900312575.1 Acanthochaenus luetkenii
CAACCTGCACTAGGATGGAACTTTTAAAAGCACATCAGAAGTGCAAACTGGCAGTCACTCTGGGTGCTGGGGGCTTGAGGAGTCACGCATGCGCTGATGGGCCTAATGTGGACCTCGAAACGGTTACTCTTCAACACGTTTTGAGTCCAGACTCAACAGCACCATCTCAAGTCTGTTGGGCTAACTGTGCTGTGTCCAAGACAAAGGGCATCATGGGTAGATTTAGAACACAGTTCTAGTTGGTGTGGGTGAAATGAAAGCACTGGACAGCAATATACTTTGTGCGGACATGTATTTTTTGTCTTTGTTCAGAGATTTATCTTATTCTCTTTATTTACAGCCCACTCTCTCTCTCTCTCTCTCCCTCCCTCTCTCTCTCTCGTCTTAGGGACCATTTGATCTGTATGGAGCTGTGGCCGTCAGAGAAGCATCGTCTAGCCTATACAACCTCTCTGCTGCTCTTCCAGTATTGTCTGCCTCTGCTGCTGGTGCTTCTCTGCTACCTCAGGATCTTCCTACGACTGAGACGACGCAGGTCACACAGCTGTACTTTGTCATTTTCCCAAACGGACAGTTCACTCAAATATTTTTTTAGATCATATATTCTACATCGCTATTGCCATCCACCTTGTGACCGTATGTTTGTGTTATAAAAGCCATTGTATACACAGGCAACATTTTGAGCCCACTGTTGTCATGAGAAGTCGCCTTAGGGTTAGTGTGATATTTGATGGTATATTGTATGACAATAAGAGTCGTGCTGTGTTGTGCAGGGACATGGTGGAGCGCAGCAGGAAGACTCGGGGAGCCCAGAGGATCAACACCATGCTGGTAGCCATAGTGGCAGCCTTCGCTCTGTGCTGGCTGCCACTTAATGTCTTCAACACACTGTTTGACTGGCACCACCAGGCCCTACCTGCCTGCCAGCATGATGCCGTCTTCTCCGCCTGCCATCTAACGGCAATGGCATCCACCTGCATCAACCCCGTGGTGTATGGCTTCCTCAACAGCAACTTCCAGAGGGAGCTGAAATCAACGCTGCAGCGCTGCCAGTGTGGCAACGGGCCACCAGAAAGCTATGAGAGCTTCCCTCTCTCCACTGTGGGCAGTGAGGGCATAACTAAAGCCACCTCCCTCAACAGGATGGGCTCTGTGTGCATTCCCTCACCCAGACCTGAGACCAGCACAGCAGTACGTAGCTAAAAGAGACATCTACAATTGAGATAGTACCAAACACATTGCTGAAAAGTGGCTGAGAGGTGATTGGCTTGCGAGTGGCTGACAACTGGAAGAGTGTGTATAGCCATTAGCTGTCCGCAGTAACACTGTCGCAATTATCAGCAATCGAGTGGTGCTGGGTCCATGTCAGACACTCATCTTACATGTCAGCACTAGTGATGGTCTCGCCCATTAGCCAAGACTACCGGTTCACCTTCCATTGCTGCTGTTTCCCAGTATGTGGCCACACTCCAGCAGAAGCAGGCCCAGGGCTGGGGACTGATCTGACTCCCCAAGCAAGGCCGGCAGTCTGTAACTTATTGGCGAGCTCGTTCCTACAGCTGCCTGAGACCCTAATGGAGGTCTCCTGAGGGCTACAGCAGCAGATGGACGACAGGCTGGACATTAGGCGGTCTCTGGCAGGGTTTTGCAGGCTGAGGGCTGGGAGCAAAGAGCTTGGGGCAAGGTCTGTAACCGACCCATATACAGGGACCAGGTAGCATCGTCAAAGACATACTGTAAAAATACAACATTCCCTCAAGATTATGTAAAAAACCTTAGAGATCACCTCAGAGCTTGAAGATTATCTGCTGGAAGGTCTTCAGCCTGTAAGCCTGCACACTTTTACAATACTATCTCTGGTGTGGTTTCGTCAATAGAAACTCTTGCAGCTCAAGATGTGCAAAGCTCTAGGGGACAATATGTGAAAGTGATGACATGAAGAAGAAAAAGATTTCTTGACACATTGTATATTGACGTATGATTGTGAGGTCAATATTATAATTTGTCATGCTGTTAATAAGTAAAGGTTTGCTAGTTTTGTAAATGAGTAGCATACACTTGTGTTTTCCAGAGAAGCAGTGACATGATCTTGATGTGGAATCAGTTTTCAAGGGTAGTTTGTGACGTAATTTCCCTCATATAAATGTACCATCAGCTAATTAGCTCTACCGTGTATGTGTGTGTGTGTGTGAGTACATTTAAATCACTGTACATAATGCATATGCATGTGTCAGGGCAAGCATGTGTGTCTAACATCCTCTCTGACGGCCATCTCAGCGATGTATGCATGAGAGAGACGATCACAATCGGCTCATGGACTTGTGAACTGGCTCCGGGCTGAAAACTGTCTTCCTGTTCTGTCATCGCACACACATCAAAATACCTGTCAGCGTGCTGAACCCCGTTACACTGACTAATGCCTTTATGGCATGGTGAACATGATTTAAAATATACAGTAAAGAGTTTTGTACACTGTTGGTTTAGGGTCTCGCCACAGATGACAGATTGTGAAACCTATTGCACAGATTTCAGCAGATGAGGTTGTTTATTTATTGATGCTAAACTTCTGAGTCCTGGTGTCCCATGCAGTAAATATACTTAATAATGTCTCTTTGGTTTAGCTTTTGGTGATAGTAACATGATGAAAGATAAAGGATAACAACGGGGCTATCAAATAATGTCACAGCATGACATCAAACAGAAAGACCAGACCACAAACGCAAACAGATCTAGCTGCCTGACATTCATGCTGTTGTATTGGAGTAGAGGGGTGGAAGGACAATACACTTTGGATCAGAGCCTCAGTCTGATTCCCCACACGAGGACTAGTGTGTCTAAATACTGTATGTGTGCCCTGTCCAGCAGTGATCCGGCCCATCCTCCAAACCCTGATCCCTCCAAACCCTGATCCCTCCAAACCCTGATCCCTCCAAACCCTGATCCCTCCAAACCCTGATCCCTCCAAACGGCAGTTATAGAGGCTTACTGTACCAGCAGATCCTGTTCCAAGGGATCCTGCAATACACTGCTAGATCCTTTTGCTTTGGCCATGCATCATCAAAGGTAATACCAGCTTAAGTTTGTGTCCGCGTGAAAATCTGAATGCTCTTTGACGACGGGCACTTGTGATACGTGTCTTAGTGTAAGCCATGGTTTGGGTGTTGGAGATGCTGTTGAAATCCCGAAGGTTTGACATGACAAGCACGCAGAGATAAGATAAGATTTGCCACCAGCTGTTTAAGTCCCTAACAACAGGGCTGCTGGAGGGGTTGCACTGCGTCAAAGCAGCTCACACTACATCAGACATTTGACACTGTGCAGAAATACACAGGGGGATTCAGCTCGCCTGGCAAACACACCAACCCAGAACTGCAGAGGGATTCGTTGGGCTTTTCGCATTGGGTGACTCACTTTGCACACAATAGCACTTGTTTGGTTTATAAGAAGAAAATATTATAAACATAGAGATGAACAGTGGAAATGTATTGCAACATTTAGAGATTGTGTTGCTCTACTTGAATAAAAGGTAATGCTGCCTGTAAAGAGAATGTATACACATAGATGGTGCTCTTTTTTCCATCTTTTTCTGTCTCCCCTTACGGCAGAATTGCAAATGGGAAGCACCGTTTCCCCATCCCTGTTTCCTTGGTTACCTGCGATGTTACACAGAATTGCTCTTTGTGAAACTCATGGAGTAACACACACACACACACACACACAGAGTGAAGAAGCATTTCATCGGACGGACATGTAATGTGGTCGAGTAATTGTGTCAAAGCAGCACCTCTGAACACCTGGCACACAAGTTTGAGTGCCTGTCCGCCCGCCCCATGTAGGACTAGACACACACAATGCTTTTAAATATACCTGGCTCTATAAGCTAATGTAGTTGTGAGAACCTACAATGCATCGTTTTGACATTACGCCCAATATTGCTGGAATACTCATGACAAGCTTAAATCATGGTGTGTAATCTGTTTGCGCTTGCATTAAGCATCCATTAGTGTGTGCGCAGTGTGTACAGATGTGTGTTCAGACGTTCCATTATGCTCATTTGTGTTATAAGTGTGTGTGTGCATGCATATATGAGAGAGAGAGTGAATGACTTGAGTGAGCGAGTAAGCGCTCTCTTGATTGTTTGTTCTCACACTCTTCACACACACTAACGCGTGCACACCCCAGCGTTTACAATGGCACAGCGCCTCATCTAATGACCCAACACTGTTAACTCTGTGGTCAGTGCTATTACACACTGTTCAGTGTTGTTTGCTGAGGCTTTTGCAAGGTCTTTGCCAGAGTGTGTAAATCTGTTGTACATGTTTTTCCTCATTGAGAAATGATAGAAACATCTTAATATCTTCATGATGAGGTTCACATAAATCGTATAAAATTGAATGTTACATTATTTAGTCACGTTAACGTTTGCTCTGAGGGGCTTTTCATGTGTTATTGAGGAGTCACGTGGTATCAGTACAATCTGGAGCTCATTAAGAAGAATATTCATGTTTTGCAGAAAGATAGTATGGCTTGCCTTAGAGCTACTTCATATTCAGATTCAGCTGTATTTACCTTAAGCTTTGTTTTTATGTTCTACAACGTTGCTTGAACTGCCTAAGACAAATGTCGCTTGTGTCTTAAGTTTTCCCTGTAGATCAAATGAATTTGTAATGTGTTTGAATACAAGTGTTTAAATGCTGCTTCCTTGTTGTGTGGGCTTCTTTACTGATTCACAGGTGACACGTCACATACTCTCCACATACACACCCGCTCCTCCTGCCCTGTCCTTCTTTCACCTCGTTCTTTCTCCTCTCTCAGTGTAAAAGTCACAGGGAGACTGGGTTCAACAGAGGAAAACCTTGGTTACACTGGCAGGATGATCATTTTGTTTGTCTAAGATGATGTTGCTGCTCTCCCCACCCCTCTTTTCCATAATGCCTGTGGATTTCAAGGGCACACTCAAGGGAAAAGACTAGAGTGCATAGTTGGATAGGGAGGATATGGAGCAGAGAATGACAGATTGGAGGGATTCAATAAAATGTTCTCACCACTGTGTCTCTCCACCTGCTTACTTCTTTTTCTTAGATCTTTACTTCATCCTTCTTCCTCCATAGTTTGTTGCCCGCAGCCATCATTTCCCCGTGATGCTGATATTTATCTGATAACTCATAATTCATGTGGTTATTTTCCTTCAAGAAAAAACAAGGTGTGGCAACTTATTTAGTATTTCCAAGGACAAAAATATATCTTTCAAAGCATGATATCTGAACAGATGTATCCACATTGTCACGTGCATTTAAATAATACATCTAAATAAATCCACTGAAAGTTTGAATAGTTTGAGTATGAAGCTAGGTAAATTGTCCAGTATCCTATTTCACTAATCGTGTCTCTGTTGGAGTGGGGTATGCTGTTACACATCATTTTCTAGGTTGCAATTCTTCGGGAGCCTAAAGACCTGATGATATCACCGCATGCAGCTGAGGCGAAAGTCGTGGGCTTGGCTGGAGGTTACCCTTCTCGTGGTGAAGACATCCTGTGTAATCTCAAATCTCAAGTCAGTTCATTGGCCAATTCACTTTTACAAGTGTGAGGTATTGTCTTTTTTATTTTTCTATTGTAAAAAAAAGAAGTATACAACCTATAATGTGATGAACCCAGTGCGCTTCTGCCAAGCTTGAAAAATAATGAGGAGCCGGTGATCAGGACTCAGAATGTAGAACACTTCTTAGCTGGGGTAATTCACAATGGACTGTGATGGTTCTGAGGAAAGGCTTACAGCTGACATATCAGTCTGTCTGTGGCCCAGAGCTTAGAGAAGCGGGCTTGTACCCGGAAGGTTGGCAGTTTGAATCCCGAGCCAGACGGGGATGAAAAAAAGAAAAGGCAAGATGTGAGCTGGCCACTGGAGGGTTGTCGGAGTCAGAATTAGGTGCCAGATCCTACCGTACTGCCCTTGAGCAAGGCACTTAACCCCTAATTGCTACCTGTGCGCTGTTCATGGCTGCCCTCTGCTCCGGCCCCCCCAGCATGTGTGTGTGTGCAATCACGAGTGTGTATCTGGGGGGATCTGTGATAGGTTAAATGTGGAGAAATAATTTCACGATGTGTACGGTGCTCTGTGCATGTGTGTGACAAATAAAGTACAATTCATTAGATTTAACTGTGTTTAACTTCGAATTGTCCTGGCTAGGATGTTCTGAGTCCCAAGCTCACATGCTATTTTATCAAACACAAAAATGGTACCCTCTGAATACTTTTATTTTTTTGTAGAGTTGTCCAACACAAATTACAAGATCTATAAAAAAGTGATTTACACCACCATATAGTTTACGTTTAAGAATATTGTTAAGTGTAAAATGTCAAAAAACGTTATAACCCTACCCTGCTACTACATTGGTAACATCAATAAACATGAAGAATTCTAACTATTTTTTGATGTGATAATCTGAGAAATCATTGCAAAAACATTTGCAAATGATTATTAGATAGGTACTTTTCTGTCCCAAAACAATATGGTGTAGCTTTAAGTACATATGTTGAATACACATACATGTATATATGTAAATGCATCTCCTGTATGAGAGGGACTCAGAGATCACAACTTTGATTTGCACTCCCTCTTACACTCATACTAGATTAGCTCTGTAGACTGTGTTGACTGCAATCATTTAGTCAATGATAGGTATCTTAATATGTATTTATTTTATTTTTTAAAGTAGGGGAGTTAGGTTACATGATGAATATGACGTGTTTCACTGATGTTGTCTTTTTGTTAAATCATGACATACATTCAGTCTCATGCAATTTCCCTTGTCCGAGATGCTAAACTTCAGCCATAACAAATTACACACTCCCCAAAAACAGTTAATAATGTTAGTCTTTTATGCTGTTACAATGACCGTTTCATTAAAAACCCTTGGATTTAGAGAGCAAAACAGAAGAGCGTAAGACCAACTTCACAAGTTACTGTATGTTCCTGCATCACATTATCTGCCTCGATGCTGTTAGACTTACATCTGGTGGCGACCTAACATACTGCATGACTACTACAAATCCCTGCCCGATCTCACCCTGCAGACACACAATACAGCAAATATGCTTTCCTTCTCCTTCCATCCCCATCCCCTCAGGCTCTTCACTGCTCAATCTGACACGATGGGTAGAGATAGACAGCCAATGCCTGAACACACAACCAGGGATAAGGTGATAGGGAATAATTACTCTGCAGAGCAAAGCCGAGTGGAATGAGTCTTTCTCACCATCATAAAAGTCTGACAGACACAAGACAACCAAGCAGCAGCCATTAACTTATTTATTATATTGAACTTAAGAAAAGTAAAAGCAAACACTTGAATAAACAGTATTGTACATGTTTAGTCTGTCGTCCGATCTTTTTGTCGTGGTTGTTTTTGAAAAGCATTCCACAAGGCTGATGAAGTTAACCTTTTTTCTTTTTTTTTAAACACCCAAAAGCAGATGTGGACGCTTCAGTGCAGACGCACAAGAGTAAGGCGGACACAGGTCTGGACACAACCCCTTCATTGCCATTGAGATTAAGGGAAATCATAAGACACAGACTTTTACTAGTAGAGGGGGAAGAATGGTACAAAACAGACTAATGATCAGCCATCTAGGATTTCTGTGGCCATCTCCGTGTTTTACCATCCAGACTCCAGAGCCTGGCCTCTATACCTGGTCACTGCTGCTAACCAGAGCACAAAAACCAGCCCAGGGATACAAATGAAAAATAAAATGAAAAATAATTTACCATGTCCTTGTGGCTTACTGTGGGCATCTTAAACTGTACACAACTAACTTGACATGCAACTAAATAAAGCAAACAGCTTACAATAGACAACCATTTTATCATATGAATTGAAGGTTGCGCTCAACTACAAATATTGAAGTGTGCAACTCAACGATTGTAAACCCCGTGATGGATTTCAAGGGGAGATCCTGTGCGAATATCAAGGCATTTCCTATACTTCATTTTAATCCTGTCAACTGAGAGAAAATAACAGCTAACAAAATGGACATACTGTACATTTGCCACATCAAAATAAACATGGGATGTCGAGTTCACGTTCAAACATTTCCTCGGTAATGACAAACATGATGATGGGTGGTAATTTCAGTTCAATCAATTTGATGGTTAATTCCCTGCAGAAATGTGCACCAAGATTGCAGTTGTGCAGTTTATGCCACACATAATACAGTGGTTATCTTTACCTTTTAGCTAACCCACCAAACCTAGCACTATATATTCCTATAGCACTTAAAACCTTTGTTGCATACAAGCTAAACCCCCCCCAAAAATAAAAACAATAAAAGACTATAAAATGGACATCACATGGCTACTTAAAAAAATGTGATGACAATTTTAAAGAAGAAAAATCAATCTCTTCGGTTTGGAATGGAATTTTCTACAGTAGCAAAAAACATTCACTTTTATTGACATTTGATGATATTCTACACCATACAGGACTCGGTAGGCAAGAGAGCAATATCAATACTTCAAAGAGGACTAGATTATAGTATATAGCATGGCCTGTAGTAAGAGAAGTTGCAGAGTCCACAGTGCTAACAGTTGCCCTCTGAGATGCCCTGGCAGCCCTCTGTATGTGAATGTTTGGGTGAATGAAGGGTGGTGGTAGGCCGTCGCCGTCGCCCTACACAAGGGGAAAATGGGAAAAAGGAGGCAACAGACAGCCAAACCAAAAAGGAGGTAACGAAAACTGCCACACTCAAATGTGTGTGTGTTTGTCTGGGTGGTAGGATAAAGGAGTAGGCCAACAGCAGACCAGAAGTGGGTGGTTTAATAAGGTATAATGCAGAGGTATCCGGAGATGATTGGTGCAGGTAGCTAGGGGTTACGGGAGTCTCCAACAATATAACAGGGGAGATTTGAGGGCAGTTCTTGGGGGCAATTGCACCTGCCCCTATTAGAAGGTCTTCCTGTGTATGGCACGTGCTCTATCTTCCTCGTATTCCCTCTTAGACACCCACATCTTTTTAAATGTGTCCAACGATGCCAGGATAGAGCCACTATGGTCGAACACAGAAGGGGATGGATCCACTGAGTTTTTACAATTTTTATCAAATGTCACATATCACAATATCAAATAATAGCCAATGCTTTTCAGGGAGAAAAAGGTATTCTTACCCAATCCACGTGGAATACAGCCTCTCCTGAGGAGCAGAGATCTGGACAGGAAACAAACAATTACAGGTCACAGAGACATTTTGTGCAGAACATTCATAATAAGCAGTGTTGGAATATCGCTGACTGACAGCCATGAGCTATAGACCTAGCTAGGAGCTCAGCTACAACAATAGGGAGAACCTGTCAGCCAAGCCAACTTAACATCTACAACAAAACTATCTAGGCCTACCTTGATCTTCACATCTTTGGGTGCAAGCTTCTTGACTTCAGTTAGTAGTCTTTCCCCAAAACCTGTGAGAAATTAAACTGTTAAAAGACTGTATGTATGTATATATATATATATTTATATGAGTGAGAGCATGTGAGAGTGTGAGAGAGAGCGATAGAGAAAACTGAGCATTGTTGAGATCAGCAACCATAATACCCCTTTCATACACATGACCCAGTAATATTATGGGAATATTACTGTATGCTGATCCAGGTCCATCCTGTTTAGGAAGGAATTAATATCGTTTTGTGGGGTCGACCTACTCAGAGATCGTTTCATGCCGACGGTCAACCTACATATTTCCCCTGTTCACTGGTATGAGTGGTATTAGTGTGGGGGGGGGGGAAATAAACAGTGCCAAACATACAAGAAACTTTTATTGGCACACCAACCTTTGATCAGCGTGGATCCCCCACACAGTACTATGGTGGAAAAGAGTGTGCGTCGGAGGTCCATGTCTGACTTCTGTATAGCATAGGCCAGGACCTCGTGGATGCCCGAACTTTCATCTCCTATCAGGTCAGGCCTGAACAGTAGCTCTGGAGCACGAAATCTGGCTGGACCGATCTGGCCAGAGGGTAAAGTTTCAGGGTTTGGAGTCAGGATGGTGTAGATGTTTTACAGAGGAAATGAAGGTTGTGTCTCAGTTTGTTTAAAAAGGTATGACAATATCAAACATAACTTTTTGGTTCCTGTCCATGTTTACAAAGAGTAATGTGTTGAAAGCAAGTCTCTGTGTTTGTTATACTTACATTTAATGTGCTTCCATCAGGGAGTACATACTGAGCCTTCTCTGTTTCTAAAGTCTCGTCCTTTTGAGGATTGAGAGATAGGTAACAGGCCCTCTGCAGAGTTGGACACACATAACCCCATTTGTTTAGAGATTTAGGTAAAGGTTACCCATTTCAACATTTTACCCTCACAAATCAATACAAACCCACCACCTCACGGATATCCATTTCTTACCTCTTTGATGGTGCGGACAACCTCAAACTCTGCAGAAGTGTTAAAGTTGTAACCTTCCTTGCGTAGCAGCAGACGGAGGTATCGCGAAACATCTCTTCCAGCAATGTCCACACGCATAATGGAGTGGGGGATGGCAAAGCCCTCATAGATAGGCACGACATGGGTTACGCCATCACCAGAATCCAACACAACACCAGTGGTACGGCCCGTGGCATACCTGCAGGAAGAGAGAGGACGGTAACAGCCCATGTCTGTACACAACAGACTATACATTCAGTATCCACCTTATTAGGTACACCTAGCTACTACCAGGTAGGTTTTGCCTTCAGAACAGCCTGAATTATTCAAGGCATGGATTCAACAAGGTGCTGGAAATGTTCCACATGGATCTTGGTCCATGAAGGCTCAGTCCACCATTCCAGAGTCCAGACATTTGGAACCATCTTGAGATAATGGAGAATTATCCTGCTGGAAGTATCCATTGGTCAGCAACAATGTTTAAGTACGCTGTGTAGGGTTGTTCGATATGACGACAAACAGTATATCGTGGGACGATAGAACAAGGTCTATCGGTGGATAGTTTCATCTGTTGTTTCTATCGTCATTGTAGTAAAAAAAATTAAAAAAAGCAGAACTGCTTGACAGGCGTATTTTATGTCATTCCCGACCCCGCTTTACGTTCTCTACACGTGGACTGGAATAACAAACATGGAGGAGCGAGACACAGAAAACTATTGCATTTTGAACCGAATGTTAAAGAACAGTTTTCAGTCACACTAATTATTCCGCTGATTTACAACCAGAAAAACGTTTTATGGGATGGATCATCAGCTCTTATCACGAGTGTGGCTCTGTATGTAATCTGGACCACTTAGCTCCGCTATATTTGACCAAACACTATGAGAATAAAGTTATTTTGACTCAATGTTGGGCAAGTACTGTGAAGACACCATTAGACACGCAACACAATATAAAGAGCGGCTGGCTGGACCATGGTTTCACAAGAGACGGCTCACTTGACCGCAGTCATATCGGGTCAAACACGAAATAATTGTCATCAAAAAAAGACTATGCAAGGGTCATTTCCTCATAAGTACTTGAAATGATGTACAGCAAGCACCCCCTGTGATAGACTGCAGTATGTATATATAGCTATATATATATAGCTTGTGTTGTAAGACAAACAAAATATTACTGTAGATTACTGTATATGTTTAATCATTGGAAAAAAATCCTACAGTAATGCAGTAAACTCAACTGTATTTTACAGTAAAAACAAAAACAGTAAAAACAAAAACAGGTTACAATAAGTAACAAAAAAATGCTTAAGCAACCTTTTATCGTGGTGAAGAGATTATCAATGAATTGTGTTGCAGAGCTACTCACCTGGGCAAGGTTGTTGGAAGTAATGAGACTACAAACACCTGTAAATGGTTTAGTGACCTGCATTTGTAGTAATAAGCATTTGAACATGTTAATATTAAGTGGCTGTATTCTGAGAATGGACCCTGTGATTTAGAGTTTCGCACTTTATATGCAGTGTTGTGCAAGTTCACACTTCACAAGAACTAGCTCAAAGTTCAGTTCACACAGATTAAAATTAACTAGTTCACGTTCATAGTTCACAATTTTTAATTTTGAACTAAGTTCAGTCCCAAAAATTGTATTAATGTATATCAGTAGAACCTCCTCCTACCATCCACCCCCAGCCCCCACTCATTGCCACTTCCCAAACTAAATGAATTGAAATGAATGAAATCAAGATTACTTTTAAAAGCCAAGAAAAAACAATGCATGTTTTACCACTTAAACAATGTGTCATATTATGCAGAAAGTGAAAAAAGAGGTGCAGTAAAGGTTTACTGTAGATGCACTGGACATTTTATTTAGCCTACATGAACCAAATGAGC